>VXBQ01010472.1:579897-867339 GCA_013400175.1 Phainopepla nitens | reverse complement strand
AGGCGGGTGCCCCCGGAGCTCCCCGCCCCGGCCTCCAGCACCCGCCCCCGCTCCTCTCAGCGGCCCTGGGGGGCAGGAGACGGGGGCCGGGGGTCCCTCTGCAGCAGCCTGGGGTCGTTCCGGGGTCGCTTTGAGCAGAGAGGGCGAAGCGGGTGCCGCGTACGTGCCGCAGTGGGAAGCCCCGCGGAGCAGCCACGCCGCAGGGACGTGCTCCTGCCGGGCTCCGTCTGGGAGACACACGCGTGCTCAGCGTGCCCGGGCGGGCGGGCTCCTGGAGCATCTCCCTCTGCCGAGGGGAAGCAATCTATCAAGAGGAAGATTGTGTGCGTGCGTGTTAGTGCGACATCTTGAGATCTCTTTTGTTCGAATTGTTGCGTCTCGATGCCGGCATCGGTGCCTGTTCCTTCTTCACCGCTCTTCTTTCCCAACTCTTGTCCAAAATTCGGATATATATATATACATCTATATCTATCTATATCTATATCTATATCTATCTATATCTATATCTATATCTATATCTATATCTATATCTATATCTATATCTATATCTATATCTATATCTATATCATCATCTATATCTATATCTATATCATCATCTATATCTATATCTATCTATATATATATATATCTTAAGAGGGAGTATGCATAAGCCTGTTTGAAATGGATGATTTTGTAAGCTAATGACAGTTTCTGAACAGAAGACAACTGGTGTGTTAGTCAGGCTGGAGTTAAAGCTGACAAAAGAATATTGCCAGTGGGCTCCTAAACAGGCGATGGCAGTGGATTTTATTGCTTCCCCCCGAGGGTGATGAACATTCACCAGAAAACATACACCCCAAGGCCCCTTGCATAGCAATTAGTTGATATTTCCAGTGTTTCCAATTAAGATCTCCTCTGAAGAAGCCATCAGAGCCCTAAAATATGTCTAAATGTTCCCTCTCTGCTTGCCAGATGCCTGCCTGGCACCACCTAAACTGGTGGCCAGGCTTCAAACACTGAGGGTTTTAGCCTGTGTAGATGTTCCCCATTAAGCCAGGGAGAGTCTGGAGTGGGAGTGCCATACTGAAGGAAGATGCAGCATCTGCTGCTGCTGCTCTCTCCAGGGGAGGTACCTTGTCCCACACAATCCTTTTGTATTCAGGGTGTTTCTGAGAATTCTGGGTAACCTTTAGGGGTGAGGGAAAAAGAAGAAGCAAGGACATGGCCAAAGGTTTTTGCACTTGCTGCCTACTTATTGTCTCACAGAACACATGAGGAAGAAGATTTGTTTTGTGATCTCCCATGTTAGTGGATTGTATGCAGTGGGTATTTTCTTTTTGTCTGGCTGTTTCAGTTTAGCCAGGGAGCACCAACTCTGATCTGTGGACAGAATAAACACAAAACATTGGGAAATTCGTGGTGGCTCTGTCTGTTCTTGTATGCTTCATGTATGAAATAGCTGATTGTGTAATACAGGGAAATTGTATGTAGCTGCCAAAATGCAATCGTGCAGCGGTTTTTTTTCTGTTGATTTGAACCTCTGAGTATATCATATCCAGTTAAAATCAACATTAAAAGGGTAAAAATGGTAAAATCACAGCTCAAGTTATAGCCTGAGGCAATGATCAGGTGAATTTTTTTTCTCTCCCCCTACTCTCTTCTGTACATCTTTGCATTTGAAATGCAACACCATGTGAAGCAGCATGGTGATACAAGGTTGATTTATTTCAGAAAGTGTAATACCTTTGGCGTATACCCTTGCCCTAAGACCACAGAGTATGCGACCTCCATAATTTCTGAGCCATGTCTAGAGCTGTTTCCAGTACTTAAGTATTTGTATTTTGATTTTTCAAAATCAAGTCTGTGGAATAAATTGTATTTTCCAAGTGAAGCTTCTTCTGTTTGTGCTGTGTTCCACTGCTAGTTTTGCCCCCTGCAGTGAACCATGAAGTCCTTCAGCAGAACCTCCTGCGTACACGATGGCTTCCGTCTGAACAATGGTAAATTCTTCCCTTGTGCCAGCACCCACCCATGGCCCAGTGGCACGCACTGAGCAGGGTAGAAAAAAAAAAAAGCTTGTTGCAGGGTAGAAACAGGCCTTCCTATGAAGTATTAGGAGAATTCTGTGTGATTACATTTTCAGACACTCAGTTACCATTGAGCTAGTAATTATTTGGAAATCTGCCATGGAAAGCTGATCTTGCACTAATATTGAAAACAAGATTTTTTTTTTTTTGTCCCATCTGTATGAAGAGTATTCTGCAGTTTTCTTTCGTACACATTTGTGCACTAAACCATGGTCTTGATTTAGGGGTGTGGGTGTAAGCACAGTGTCCCTGGGGGCAATGTAAATTTAACGGGTAAAATCTATTCCTTCAAGTAAGAAAACTGAATGATCATCAAATACATAATGAAGAGTATAATAATCAATCAATATTCAAGGCCTTACCTTCATACAAGGGTAGTAAAGGTCGGCCATTTTGAGATACTGTACAGAAGCATTGAGACTGATTTATAACTAAAGAAAGATACTTAGGAATGACTTGAGTTGCTGCTTCTGTGTCAATCAGGAATGAAAAGAATGAGGTAACAACCAGAGAAATCAAAGAAATTCCTGAAAGCATTATAGACTTGATAATAGAAACCATATGCAGTATAATGGGGGTTTCATGCATTAGTAGGAAATGCTTTCAAGATTAAAAAAATGTGCAGAGGGAAGAAGGGGGGAAACCTTGTGCAGAATGGAAAGGACTTTAAAGTCTTCCTTACAATTCTTGTATCTCACAGTTCTCTTCCCTAAAAGTGATGCCTCCTAAGCTTCTTATTTCAAGATGGAGAAATATGATTAATATAAAAATGTATCTGTTGGTTATTTGGTATGAAAATTCATAAGCTTAAAATAGAAATAGATTGATAGCAATGTGATTCCTCAAACATTAAAGATTCCTGACTTGCCAGAATCTGAAAATAAACCCCTTGACTTTCTTCTGCACACCAGTAACTGTAAAGAGATACTGATTTGTAACACATGTGGAATGGTCAGGTTTTGCCTGGGAGCAAGATGTGTAGTAATTCTGTCTTAAGTATGGTTAATGGAATTTAACTCTGAGGAAACAGTTTTATTAATAAAAAACTTCTGTCTTAGAATGTAAATCATAGACTGATCTCTTTTGATGTGTTTGGCATTGTCTTCTGCAGATTAGGAATGAAGTAGTCTGTATAGTTGCCTGACTTGTCGGGTATATACTGCCAAGTACCCCACCAGTGCGATAGCGTTGGGAAAGCCACATGCTTTTTAGTCACATGTTGCATAGTTTAGATTTTAGCCTGGTAAGTGGTGCCACATATGATTATGACCTCCTGATCCAGGGATTTTTTTTAACCTTTAGGAATTTGAATGTCTTTTCAAAAGATTTTATTTTGTGTCCTCAGCAGTTCAGAGCAACATGACCTGGTACTTCCTGTAAACCATTGGACTGATGGCAGAATCTTCATTTTGGTTAGAGACTTACTGTCCTTACAAAGGATACAACACTGAATGTATATTAAGACTGGGCCTTAGCTACCAATGATGGATGATGTTGTGATGGCAATTGTAATGCTGCTGATGCCTTGATATGAAGGAGGCACTGGAGGATATGAAGGCACTCTTGAAGCATAACCTTTTCTTTCAAGCAAAAGCCTAGTAGCTATAATGACAAAGTTTCCCAAGGATTAATTTTAATGACAGAAATCTATGCCATCATGTCTTTGTGTGACAAATGGAAGCTAGTTCTGTACGAGTAGTGAAATCAGGGGGCTACTGGCTATCTCCTGTTTCAATAGTCTTTAAATTCTCAGTGGGATGCAGAACATAGCCCCTGCAGAAGGACAGAGCCTGGTTATAGTTTTTGAACTTATTTTCTGCCATTACTGTTTTTCTCGTGTGATTGGTTTGTGATGGAGTGGCTCATAATTCAAAATTACATTTGGATGTGATTAACTATTTTAGGATGAAGTAGATGGTCACATAGTGGGATCCTGTAGATGTGCATCTGCTAGACAAATTTAAGATGATTGCTGAACCATGGAGAAGAAATGAAGCAAAGTTAGACAAAACAAAGAACAGATCAACAATGATAGAACTGATGTAGGTTTCTCTCATCTTCTTACCTTAGAAGCACACATGTCAAACATGCACAAATCAGGATGTAGAAAACAGTGAAAACCCAATTACAAACATAGTCAACATGGAAGAATCACACCATGAGAAATGCTTTTGTATGTGCTTGTCTGAGATAGACTGGAGCCAGAGAATTGCTACATCAGCTTCCTCTAATCATTCTTCCTCAAGGCAGTGGAGCGCGTCATTAGTGGAGAACGAAAACAAAAACAAAACCAGGGTAGAGGTGGTATAAGAGTCTGGAAAAGGACAGGGTGAAACCTGTCACCACTGGATGAGGGGTGCAGATTATTTCTGTGTTTCCCTTTCATGCACAAAGTTTCCAGTAACGCAAAGTTGCTGTATTTTGGCCAGTGCTGGTGAGTGCATGATTGACTTTTGTTGCTAATTGTGCAGACCTGGTGGGAGGAGGAAAATTCAGTGAGATCTGAGGTGGTGAAAACAGTTCTTATGGGTTTCTTTCTGTCACCATAAAAACTGAAGCAAACAGGGAAGATGTGCTATCGGCTCTAACCAACGTTTCCTAATTAGATGTGTTGGGAGAGTGGGGCTCATTTTCCTCCAGCAGCATCATTCAGCCCTGCATGTAAACCCTGCACCACTGAATGTATAGTCCACACTGGGAATAGCTGGTATCACTGAAGAGAGGGTAAAAGATGTGTGTTGGCCATTGCTTTTCTTTTCAGATCGACAGGCCTTGCAAAGCAAGAGACAGAAGTTCTCCAGAAGATAAAATTCAAAATCGGGCCAGATTTTCCAGGCTCTTCCATTCCACACTTTGCTTGAGATGTAGGAGACTACTGTTGGTTTGTAACTTTATTTCACTTGGAGCTTTCACTGGGAGCATGTGGGGCTTCTGTAGGGTACCTGAGTGCTCAGGATGGCCCCTGAACCTGTAATTCAAATGCTTAAATTAGCAAAAAGAAGCAAATGTGGAAATCTGGATACCCTTTTCCTTGTTTGCACTCCACATATACTCTATGTAACTCCAGCAGTCATTGCAGAGAGCTTTCTGATAGCTCTAGAATGCTCCATGTAGGATGTGAGAGTTCAAAGAGAGTGACAAGTTGTCCTTGAAGATATCTTTTTTCTGAAGGATCTGATATTACTCACAGGAGAGAATTTTAGTAAGAGGAATTTATCCATTCTCTGCTTCTGTATGCTGTTCCTTTTTCTCATTTCCTACCTTTGGAGATCTTCATCTGGGAAAAAAGCCATCCTCTGGTCAAGAGGTACCAGCAGAAACCTTTTAAGCTGCTTGTAGCCATCTGATGTTCCACTACCATTGTGCATTTTAATGATTTATTCAGTGCCAGTTTCCCTAGTGATATCTAGAGGAACATTCAGCTTTCTGCCTAGTCCCATCCTTTGCATCCAGTTGCCTTGAATGGATGACATTACCTTAATGAATAATACTTTTAGAGCCCAGCTAAGTACGAGCTGCCATGTGCACTGAAATATGATAGTTCACCGGAGTGCACTCTTTTCCTGTTCGTGTAATAGTGAGTAGAAGCCTCAACAGAGCTCAAGAAAACAAATATTACAGTATTTTTTTTGTAAGCACTAGAAGGATTATTAGGTCACTGAAAGTTCAGCTGTCATCCTCTTCTGTGGATGCATCAGTGGCTGACAGATTCATGAAGAAATTATTGGTGCTGCTAGGTATAGGAATGTGGCACTCCTTATGGTGTCTCATTTCCTGAGTGAACAGCACACTATTGACAGTCCACTGGGTCACAATGTACTGAAAGTGGCCTTCAGTGCTGAAGTACCTTCTATCACCAAGGGTTCAAACTGGACTGCAAATCACCTACGGGTGTTTTTGCAAACATCTCTTGGAACGTCACTGTTACCAGGACATTATGGAGAAGAGCAAACATACCAGTTAACAGATGACAAATGCTTGAAGCAGGATAAATATTATGTCTTCAAATACTTGCCATGTGTGTTCTGAGTTTGAGTTAATATATGGAGTATGGTGTTGAGGGAAATGAGCTGGCATTGCATGCTCTCCCACAGCCATTGACCCTGTGAGGAGCATCCGAGTGCCTCACCATCTGAAACACGGACGTGATAGAGAGTGAAGGGAATTCTGCACTGACAGATTTGTGGTTCACAAAAGAATGTCTGTTCAGGAGTTTTCTGTGGACCAATGACATTAAATTTACAGGCTGAGAATAGAAATATTTATCGCAGCAGCTTTTATTTCCTTTCTACTTAAAAAACAAGTTCTCTGGCACATTTTCTCCTGCGTGAAGAAGCTATTTTAAATGCTTCTTGTTAGAAACTGTATTCTAACCTATTGGGATATACCATATTTTCTCTGTCCATATTTGTAAATGTATCCCATTACAAGAACTTTTGTTGTCTTCAAACTGATTTTTCATCTACCTTTGGCTCTGTGCCATTCCTTGCCATGTTACTGTAGCTCACTTCTCTGTGTTTAAATTAAATTAGCATGGTGGCTATGTAGCCAATTCCCTTGCTTGTCCATATTTTCAACCATGAACTAACTCAGCCTATTTCAGGGAACACCTTGATAATCACACAGTGACATTAGCAGACATGCAGAACACAGGCAGATCTATGTCATCAGCTTAATTGTGTGCTGGCGTTCATATGTAATGAGCAGAGTCACGAGCCCAGAACCACTTCTTGTAAAACTTTAATTTTAAACTCTATAACTCATGCTACTAGACCCCAACAGTTTGCATGCATATGTCTCCCAAATCTAGATGTTCACTAAAGTGAGATCGTATCAACATGAGAACTTGGTCTTAAACAAAGTTTCATGCAAATCCTGTAACAATATAGAAAACTTGGAGTTTTGCCAGCTGAAAGCATTCAACAGTTTTAAACTTCTTACCAGTTGAAGAAATATTAATGTGATTTCCTCTGCTGACTACAAGGGGAGAGAATTTTTCCTTTTTACTCATTGTTTTAGTTTTAAACAAAAGTGGCTCTTGACTAAATGAAAAAAAATCTCAACAGCAAACCCAACCCTTTTGTGATAGCTTGAATTGTCAGTCTTATTTTCAAGAAGAACTAGATTTGATTCCTGTAGAAAATTAAATTGCTGCAAGCTCATAATTAGTCTGCATTAGTGAGTTGAAAAACCTTCCAGAACACAGTTTTGGGGGAAACATTTGCTGTTATAAAAGACAAAGCTTGTCTGTCAAGCTGTGGCTGTGCTGGGTTGCCTGTTGCATAAAGGCCAGTAGCTGTCACAGTCATACTGGCCTGGGCTTCTTTTATAGAGAACCATTCTTTGGATCCACTTCTAATTGCTCTAGATTTTAATTGTGTTCTAAACAAAGCATAACATCTATAAATGATGGAGACCACAACGTGATTGCTGTGGACATGGGGTATGATGCCATCAAGGTGAGGACTGTGTCCAGGCCAAGTGAGTTCATGAGGAGAGATACATATGTCTTTTATTCTGAAGGACAAGTTTGTAGCTACAGGGTGAAGACACAAAATAGCCTTTGGTCTCTGTGGAGAGTCCCCAATAGGAGATCAGGGGATTGAAGGGTATTGATGTAGATCATCTGCTATACATTGTGCTCGAAAAAAAAAACCCTTAAAGGACATTATTTTCATTAGAATTACAGCTAGTCATCTCAGTTAATTGACTCTCTATGCAGAGAAAACTTACAGTGCTGGTAGAGCCAAAATAATAGATAAATATAAGGTTTATTCACAGCCTGGTCTCCGCCTACAAGCTCTTTCAAGTTTTGAATACTAATGTTTGTTTCAAGTACGCAGAAGCTTTGTGCATTGGCATGAAAAACTGGAGTCCTCCCTAGTCCCGAACTTCCTTTTTAACACCCTTGGAATTTGACTGTGGGTCTACGATCTGGTCCTCAGCATTTTAAGGTTTTTTTTTCTAAGCTTCTAGTTCCTGGTTTGAATCTCTTGACTGTCTCACCCTGCTGTCTTTGGAAACCTCACCTCTGATCAGCCTTAGGGATTCCACCTGGGAAGGAGCTCCTCTTGTCTTTTTAAAGCAAGCAAATAAAATCAGACTGCCCAAGGGAGCCTTCTGGGCTGTCTTGCAAAAAGAGCGGCTTTGGTGAGACTGCGTCCGTGGTTGGAAGTGCCAGTCACTGGCTGCTGCACTAGTGATGTTCATTGCCTCCCTGCTCTGGAAGGAAGACCAAAGAATTGACTTAATTATTACAAATGCCCTGTTTTATCTTAATTAATCTGGCGTATGATCCTGGCCCCCTTATCTAATTTGCTAGGGAGATAGTTAAATATAACTTCATGTATCTAGGAGAATTTAGTTATTAGTGGTTAAATCTGCTCATGGTTCCTAAGAGACTGTATTTCAAAGTTACAGAGTCACAGTCAGGAATACCTTCATATGAAATAAAAAATGCAGAGTGTTCATCTTAACTAACACAGTGGAATATTTTTTAATCTTAGCAATACACCTCACATCTTACAATCACATTAAAGCCTTTCATGGAAACAAGGAGTCATCTTTCTGTGTTGTTTCACTTAGGACTAGCAAGTAACTGAGTTGTACACAAGAAATGGGATTTCCACTAATCATGTACATAACTTTGAACTGCATGAGGACTAGTTGCTCTTTGCTCTGTAACAGATGACAGATGATCAGTAAGCTGAGTTAAAATTATTTAAATAATTTTTAATGAATAAATCATAGTAAAAACTCCTTGTCTGTGGAATTATTTCTGATAAAGACAGTATGTGGTAGTTGTTGGTCAGAATTACCATAAAGAAGATTTTGTTGATGAGAAAGGGAAAACAAGGATAACAGAGGTCCATTCCTTAGTTGTGTTGTGTTTAGAACCAGAATAGAATAAATTGCCTTTTAACTATCCTAAAATCGACATTGAAGAATTTCCTTTTTTATATTGTGCTTTGAACATTTAAAGATATTACTTGCATGGGTCATATGCCACATAAAAGAGAGCTACTGTTCAAGTGGATGCACATGTAAACAGTAAGAGTGGTCAAACATGACCTGTGAAAGGGAGAAATTAACATGCTGGTTTTGTGCGGTGTAAAGAAGTGAATGATTATTTTAAGACTAGGTAAGAAATAACCATTGAGAGATTACTTAAAAATGACTCATTCTGCCTTGGGGCAAGGAGAGGAAATATTTTGACTTCTCTTGAGGTGTCTTTCAGTCTTGTGGTTTGTGTGATCAGGGACATAGGGAACCTTTGGAGTGAGCTAGTTCTTGAGTGCAGAGAAATTAGTTCAATTGGAAAAAAATCCTTCTTGTGTACTGATTTATGGGCAGTGTGTCTGAGCTTTGCTAATATTGAGATCCAGAGATGAACACTCTGCTGAGATGCTTTATGAACATGGTATATGCTGGAACTAAATACACAAATAAGGCTTTTCTAGAGCTGGCAAAAGGCTATTTAGTTTATTGGTGCTGAACAGCCTAAGTTGTTAAATGGAGATTTCTCATAATAGTTTTGACAGAATTCTTTAAATGGGCTGTGAGTTTGAGGCTGTTCTTCAAAATGGGACTGATGTGCAAGAAGGGGAGTAAAGCTTAGAAAAATGATTGAGGCTTTTCAGTTCCTAAGTTTTATTTCAAGACAGTGATAAATAATCATGTATGTATGTTTGAAAATTTTACTTTTCAAGCCCAGAATGAAATTTTATGACTGCATCTAGGGACAGTTGAGCTCTTCTGATTGATATGACATTAGGATGTCTTTTGATACTTAACCTATAGGCTGCAGAAACATTTGCTGGGTTGTTCCGGCGGATGAGTGGAGAAGGCTATTCACATGTTTTCAACACATGGTGAATGAAAATTAAAGGCATAGTAACAATAGCTTTGAAAGTTATATAATTTCTAAAGAAATCCTTGATGTATTAATAAATACTTTTGAATAAACATAATATTTAGCTGAACAAATATCTTTGTGCAGTTTATCTTTTGTGGGCTGGTGAGCATCTGCCGTTGAAGTTCCTGGTTCAATACCAGGGGCTATCCATGCTACTTTGGACTGTGTGTTTGAAATCAATCAATCAGTCAGTCAATCAATCAATCAATCAATCAATCAATCAATCTATCTTTTCCTACCTCAGGGCAACCTAAGAGGTATTTAGTTTCCATATGTGCTTACTGGAAATAGTGTGCTGTCAAGAAGCACTTGCAGATTTTGCCTGTGTTTTTCTGTTTAATGTAGCAGATTCTTGGCTAGTTGCCCATGTCTTGGTATTATAAGAGAGGAGGGAATGCTCACCTTCATTCAGGTGTTAATTGTTAGATTATTCAGCAACGTATGGATGTCAAGTTGTGCACAGCAGTGTGTTGGCACTTTTTAAAGTGAACCTTTCCAAGAGGGAGGCATGTTTAGGAGCAGAACTAGGAAGCGGTGGGCTTGATTCTGGTTTTATTCATGCTGATCAGTGAGTATCTGATTTGAATCTAATTGAGTTGCACTAATAAAGTCAGAGCTGTAAGCCACTAGAATTTCACTGTAATTTGGATGGTTGAGTGGGCAGCAGTGATTGGGATTGATGTTCAGATATATATAAATATAAAACACTTACTTGTGTTTGCAATCATAATACAAAAGCATTTACCAGAACATTAAATCCCAGTGTTCTGTCATCTGTCTGCTTTTCTGCCTTTCTCCTTGCTTCCTTTGAGAAATCAGTGGTAGGTTAATTTGAATAGTATCGATGTTGACGGCGAGTTTTCTTCTGCCTGAAGAGGAAGAAGCATTATCTTTTTAGTCTCTGCAAGGTAAGTGTGTGCAGCAGTGCAGTTTTCATGCTGAGAAGATAGGTCAGAAAACAATATGCCTTAGGTTAGAATTATTTTGGTTGCAAACAAAATCCCTGTCCTTAGGTCTTATTATTATTAATAAGCTCATATAAACTGACACAAAGTACTGCAAAATGGAATAGTTTTTTTTTTTTTTCCAGTTCGTGGGCCTGTACATGAGAAAGAGCACACCTAGTAATTTTGGCAGTGAGGAAAAGGTGTGTTCCCTAGACAAGCTGGGTTCTGCAAGTGTGTACAACGATGCAGTAGCATGTACTAGGGTAGGTAGGGAGCGTGTAGTAGCGTACACATGGCAGTTCCCTCTCCTCTGCAGGGGATCTCTGCATGGGAGCTTTTGAATGAGGGTTGTGAGTTAGAGTGGTTGTGGGGATTTCACTGCTTGTCCTGGGTTTGAGTCAGCATCCTGCATCAGAGCTGCCTTGAGCTGTGTTTTAGTGGTTAATCTGGTTTTGTTAAAACTGGTCACGAGTAATCCAACCAAGCCTGTTTCATCAGCTGCCTTCTGGAGCTCTGCAGGGCAAGCAACAGGTAAGCAAGATGAAAGACTAAAAATGACATGTTGGAACTTCATTTACAGGTTGATAAATCCTAGAAAATGGTTTTTGTCTTTAAGTATTATGTGCTTGCCAATGCTTAAACTCAGAGCTGATCTGATTTGTCATAGAGAAATATTTCGTAGATATCAGTCAGATACAGTTGACACAATTAGTCACTTTTACAGAAACATTTTCTACCGAACAGACAGGCCAAGAAAAATAAACTTGAATTTTAAATTCAACACTCCAGTTTGTATTTGAGGACTAGAGTATGTTTTTGAGACTTCTATCTGCAACATCCTCTGCTCTGAGGGCAAGCTGAAAAAGTTGGGGTTGTTCAGGCTGGAGAAGACAAGGCTACAGGGAGACCTTAGAGCACCCTTTCTGTACTTATAGTGGTCTATAAGAAAGCAGGAGAGGGGCTTTTTACAAGGACATGTAGGATAGGATCAGGGCAAATGGCTTTAAACTAAAAGGGTAGATTTAGATTAGATAGATAGATTTAGGTAGACAGATATTAAGAAGAAATTCTTTCCTGTGAGGGAGGTGAGGCACTGGAACAGGTTGCCCAGAGAAGGTGTGGATGCCCCAGCTCTTGGTCTTAGTAGAAGGTGTCCTTGCCCATAGCAGGGGGTTTGGGGCTGGACCATCTTTAAGATCTCTTCTGTCTCAAACCATTCTTTGACAGTAAAAACATTTCCATTTTCTACTCTAAGGTAACCATCCACTTGATAAAGAGTACCATTCATGAGGGTTTCTAGGTTGAAGACCTAAACCATACAATATGACACAAAGCCTCTGGACTAAATGATGTTAATTAAAGAAAGACATGTATAGCATGGACAGTCAGGATGCAAACCTTTGTTCTTGCCAACTCCAGCTAGGGTATTAGTCTTGTCTGCTATAAAATATATTCAGCAGACTATTATCTTATTTTGGTTGGGTCTGGCTCAGCCTCTACTGATAGAGCTGTCTACTTTGTGCTGTACAAAGTACCAGCTGGCAAGAGAATGTCTCTGGTCTGAGGCCTCACAGAGGTGTTGAAAGCTCAGGTTCAAGTCTAAAATCAGCATGGGAGAATTGAAATATGCTCTTTTACAGAAAAAATGACCCTCTTTAAGCAAAGGGTAGCTAAATTTTTGCCTGTTCAACTGTGAAAGCTTATATAAAAATGCCATAAATGCCAGTCTTTTGGGGGACTGTAACAGATTTTTACCATGTAGTTCTAGTATAAAGAAAATGTCTTTGTTTGAATTCATAATTAAATATGTACTCCTTATGCTGTTGTGCAGTATTTTATTTGTAGGAGTTACTGGGAAGATGTTCAAGTCCCTAACCGCCAGTTAAATGCCTGGCATGAATCTTACCCAGAGCTGGTCCCATTACTTTACATTAAAGACAAAAAACATAGTGTGAAAATTTAAAATTTACATTGTAATATCTGTGATTTTTTCCTTATTTGAGAACAAATCCCAACGATGGTGTTAGATACTTCCACCCCAAGGGTGCAGGTATGACAGCCGACCTGAACCAGCAGCTCCATGGGGTGGGCTGCCTTTGTGCTCTCCCCTCTTTGTTTTGTTTTTCTTCTGGCTGGGCTCCTTTCCTCACAGCTCAGTGGACTGAATCACCTCACACAAGGTTCAGCTAACAGCCAGACCAGCTGCAAGGGAAGAGGAGCTGGCAGTGGCTGTCCTTCTTGACAGCAAAGTATTTCATTTGTCTTAGCTGTATCACCTAAATACACCTTCATTCCAAGATTGTAAAGATTTTTAATGTTATTAATTTAAGCATGCTCTTTGTCTAAACCCACATTTGTAACATGATTCATCTTATGACTAGAACATGGAAACATCACAATATGAAATTTGAAAAATAATTATGCTTTAAACCCAATTGTGAAGTCTTCCAATAAAATGCATTTGTTTTAAAACATACTTCAGTCACGAAGGGCTAAATACACCCAAAGACCACTGTATGTCTTGCAAGAGAGTTCCAGTATGGGAAATCAGAACTGAGTTAGCTCAGACTGTGACCTTTAATAATTGTCTGCATCTCTTACATCCATTATTTTGTGTAAATGAAGACTGACTCAAATTTTAAACTTGCCCTTTTTTGCTTGTTTGTTTTTGGGGGTTTCTTGTTTGTTTGGGTTTTTTTTTGGGTTTTTTTTTTGTCTTTTAAAGTAGTTTCCTGTTAATGCAAGCAATAACCTTTATGGTTTATCATGAAGTCCTTTTGTTTACATCTGAGTGAAGATTGATGATTCAGGTGTGAGTAAACTGGTATGGTGAGTAAAGGAATACCTCTGACCATTCTTTGGTGCCTTGGCCAGGAGCCAGACCATTCAGGGGATATTGTGATCCTGGCATTGCAATGGACTTGCAGAAGATTCACTAAATTCTTGTTTTATGTTGCCTTTTTATTTGAATAATTAAAATAGTAAGTAGGTTGTTATTATAAAACTGCTATGTTGAACTGGAAACTGGGTTCATACTCTCAAGTTTCTTAGTGTTTGCTTAATGCTGGTTGGAGAGAGTTTGGGGGATTTCCATCAGTTTTAATCAAGGAGCCTATATTTTAATTACTAGTACATATTTATGATCTCTTCAAAGGAGTTGTGAGTTTTTTGTTTCAGTTTTTTTTTTTAATATAAGAGACACTTATAGTTTGCTTCAAAAGATAGAGGGTATTTCAGCTTGATGGTTTCACCTGTAATTCTTGATTCCCACTACAAAACAGGTTGTTCAGACAACAGGCTATACTTGATAGAATTAGTTCAGTAAAGCAGCAATCAAAACATGTTGCACATAACAAATTGCTACACCAGTGCTGGTTTAAGAAATCCTTTTTATCGTAAACAGGAACTTAGCACTTTTTCTAAAAAGTCTTATCCTGTGGAAAGCTGCTCAGCATAATTTATGATTTCTCACTTAGTGTACTTATGAAACAGCTGTAAATCTGCACTTCGTTTTGTACAGGGGTTTTGTATTTATGTCTACTGTGTCAGCCACTTGGCTGCAGGAAAACAGTACCACTTGCTCAAGGGAGGGGAAGTTAGCACTGTTAGCCAAAAATGAGACAGTTTGTCAGGACAGCAAGGTGAGTGTGCTATTCTTGTGTAAAGCTGTGTTTTATGAGGTGAGCCCAGCAATCATATTGTCTTTTCATGCAGTAACTCATTGGACACTTCCTGCCTACCGAAACTCCAGGAGAAGTCTTTTCTACCATGTCCTGAGGCAATGTAGTAAAAAGAAAGGCCTATTGATGGGATTTTTGAGAAACCAACTGCAAGTAAATGCATTTTCTGATTTTATCTGGAAGTAGAGAATAGTTGGACCAGCCTCATCCATCAGATCTACAGCTTTTTGCTTGTTTATATTGCAGCCATAAA
Organism: Phainopepla nitens; assembly: GCA_013400175.1. Classification (NCBI taxonomy): domain Eukaryota; kingdom Metazoa; phylum Chordata; class Aves; order Passeriformes; family Bombycillidae; genus Phainopepla; species Phainopepla nitens. The sequence goes on along the minus strand of VXBQ01010472.1, from coordinate 852,478 downwards.
AGTAGGAGTCTGTCCATCATGCATTTGGTAGCTTTAGAAGTGCAGGAGTTGGCTCTGTTCAGAGCAGCACCATAGCCACATTCATGAGGAAACTCTGTGGGAGTTAATTTTATCCTTCTGAGAATTTTAACCACCTCCTGTAGAATTTCACATGCATTTTGCCCTACTGCTTCCACTAGCATGGACACCAGTATGATATACTTCTCTGTGCCCCCAGTTCTGCCTTCCAGCTGCATGTTTCAGTACCAGTTTCAGTATTGCTTTGCCTGGAGTAAGTGTCCTTGTTCCATTCTTTTCAATTAAATTAAATTGAATAAAAGTAACATATGAAAAAGCAGTGGTAATCATACCAGTTTTATCTTTCATTATGAAACTTCTTTTTGCACATGCAGCTTTTCAGAAATACTTGTAAAATCTAATGAGCACTCTTCAGTCTTAAAAAACTGAGTAATTATCAAATGGAAACATGACAGATGACAGTAATGATGGACATCCTGCTGCCTTACATTTGCACACTTCTACATATGAATGGCACTACAGAGACTGAATCCATCCTACAAGTGTTAATGGGTATCGGTATCATTCCTTCAGCATAAATACATGTTAAAGCACACCAGTGTTCCCTCTGTTAAAGGGAGTGGGACACTGACTCCTGTTTTCTAGTGGTTTTGCTTCTGTAAAGCCAACTCACATTGAGTGAAAGAATGAAGCTTCTATAAACTGTGATGTAACTTAGATAACAAGTGTATGACTAACATATCATCCCTGGTATAAATACTAAAAGCAGTCCAGGAGAACAAACTGAAAAAAAAAAGCAGTTTTTGACTTGGAGTGAAGTTGTGTTCTCACAAAGCTTTCTGATCTGACTACCCCTGGGTGATGCCATGCGGCTTCTTGATGGGGAAGCTTCCCAGCATTGGGGGTGTGAGGAACAGTGCCTGGGAGTTTAACCAATGGTCCTGCTGGGCAAGCTGCACAACTTTGCTGCTGCATCAAAACCTGCTTCTTTCTCCTCTGCCTGGGAATTTTTTTGCACATCTACAGTGCTGGTGCTTCTGGGATGGCTCTGTGACGCACCAGGGGTTTTGAGTTACCTCAAGGTACATGATGTTAGAGCTGTGTGGCAGCACAGGGCTCAACAATCTGCAGACACCATGCAAGCAGCACTGCAAACCCACAAAAAGTTAGCCCACGCTGTGCTTTGGGTAGCCACATGACCGCCAGCACCTGGTGTAGGTGGTGTTAAAGCCAGGCAGCGTGCCTTGGCGCTGCAGGCGGTCTTGTGCGAGCCTGTGCCTGGTGAGGCCTTGGAGCACTCCAGCTCCCTACCTGCATTAGCACGTCTGATTGAAAAGCTGTTTGTTAAAAAGACTCCAGTAGGTATAAAAGCTGCTGCCTCTGATAGGAAGGAAGGTGAGTTTTTGGGAAGAACTTCTTGAGACGATGAAGAAGCTATATGAATTTTGATCTGAAACTCAAGTGCTAATACATAATCACTGCAAAAATCTAATCCGAATATTAACAGCTCACTCTGCTCTTTTGCGAGGACAAACATTTCTTTATAAATCTCAACAAAACAAGCTTTTAATATGGGTCAAATGGAAATCCTGTTTATTAAAAAGCTGCTAAAGACAACTAGATTTTTAATTTCAATGGAAGAGGCTTCTCTGTGACCCTTAAAGGCATGCCAGTGGACTCTTCCAGCCCATGCCTCAGTAAACAACAAATGAATCACTGAGGTGCTCTAACAAGGATTGATGTGTCCACCCAATTAGAGGGATATAAAGAGCTCTCCCTTGAAATTCTGGGTTCATTTGGGTTGCTCTGCTATTTCTGCAGTCTAGTGCTGAAACATTGCTTCAGGGGTATTGTTGGCCTCAACAACTGGCTTGTGTGCGTTGTCCTAGCTAACAAGTAGAATTTTTGTACAGATATTTCTCCTATGAAGTACTCCAGGAGAAAAATAAAAAAATAATGCCGAATGTCAAAGACAAATCCCTCACTAATATCTGTTAAAGCTAAGAGCAAGATCTTCCCTAAATTTAGCACTGCCATGAGTGTGATTGATAAGACTCATTAATCACCTGTTTTCAAGGATTTGCAATTTCTAAATTTTACATGGGTTTAATTTTCTTTTAGTCTAAAATATGCACAGTTTTGGGATGTGAGAAGGTGCGGTGCATGTTGTATGGTAATGCAAGTGGTCAAATGAAGGAATGCATGGAAAATTTATTAAGTATTCTAAGGCTGTTTCCTCTTTCTCTTGGAACAATGTTTCTATTTTCCATTTTAACTGTACATGTAACTTGTACAGCTTCAGAAGTAATTTCCTCACATCATCTTACAAGAAAATTAAAAATTAAAACATTTTTTCACTCTAAAGAGAATTTCTATTTCAGACAAATAGCCCAATTTTTTGCACAGAACAACACATAAAGTAGTCTAAAGAAGGATATAATGCACATCAAGAATAGAGCAAAGATGAGAGTGTGTTTTGTTTTTCAACCGGCTGCTACCTCAACAACTGTGAAGCACTTCAAGACTTCAAAGGTATCTTGCAGGTGCTATTTAAGGATTCCCTCTGACAATGTGTGGTGGCAATTTACAATTCCCTTACCATGCTTCTAGGAAAAGTGTATCATGGTATTACATCTGAAGATAGTGACATATTGACACCTGAAATTTCATTTCCTAGACCGCAAATGACACCCTGGCTTTTTTTGTTGAATTGCCTAGACTAAGCAATAAATCATTACAAACCATCTGGTTAAGATATTCAACTAACTGTTATAGAAGATGCTTTAACTCCTACCTTTTTGTTGCTTATTTTTATCCCTTCAGTGTGACCTGGGTCTCAGTAGGGAGTTGTACCTTAGCTGTGGTTAGCTGAATTCAGTTATAGTGACGTGCCTGGGTTAGATGGTATTTTGAACCCTTGATTCATCATCTGTGAAGGTCCTTGCACTAAAGGTCTAGTGCTCTGAAACACATCACTCTTACATAAAAGCTTTTGGTCTGTTCTGTAGGTTTTACAAAAATTGGAAATGTAGTGTTGCAATTCTTGCCAAATATCTTAAGAAGCAAACTTAGATGCCTAAATGAGAAACCTTGACATCTAACATTGGTGGAGAAAGTCACGTTCGTCAGTACTCCTAATTACCCACTGAAGATAATTAGCTAACCATTTTTGGACATGTTTATCATGACTCAGATATGACAGCAATGAAAAGGATTGGAGGATTTCTTTGAAGCAAAGATGAGAAGTGTGAGTTAGAAACAAGTTCTCTAAGTTACTGCCTTTCCTCTTTATATAGCCAGAATCCTAAATGCCAAGTGTTCAGTGAAGCTGAGCGTATTTCAGAAAGCTGTAGATAATGAAAATTGATTTAAGCCAACTTTACTGGAGCCAGTAACTTTAAATGTAGGTTTGAGCTGTCTTTTAAGCCCAGAACCTCCCTAGATTATCTTTTGCCAATTCCTGATTTTTCATACAGAACAAGACTTTATTTTATTAATAGATTGGCTGTGTCGGGAATTGTTTGATCTCTTATTTCCACTATTTATGTACTCAAGTCACTGACCCACTGTGAAAATTCAGTAGCAGGCAGTTGTGATGCAGAGTGTATGTGCCTTATGTCACTGGCCTCTGTGTCCATAAACCTAAAAGCTGCTGTGTGGCCATTCCCCTGCTTGTAAAATCTTCCTGTTTGCCAAGTCCTTGAGGACATAAAAGAATTGATGTTTTCTTAAAAATGAGGCGTGTGTGTGTGTGTGTGTGTGTGTGTGTGTGTGAGGATTTCCCATTAGAGAGGAAAAAAGAAGAAAAAAGCAGCGCAGTGAAAATATCCTGGAATTACTTCAAAATATATCCCCCAACAGTAGTGAGTGAGAGTTCTTTATTTAAAATAACCTTAATAGAATTAAATACTGGAGTGAATGGAAAAACAGATGACCCTTGTGCCTGTATTTAATCCATTGCTGTCTGCCAATATGTGTGGTTTTTGCAGTACTGGAGATTGTTTTACCTCTGTTCCTCTTGGGCAACTTCTCAGGGACTGGAGCAGCATAATGGACAATTCCTCATTAGCTCAGATAATGGGAAAGGAAAAAACACAGATGAAAAAGGCTTGGTAGAGAGAAGTTTGATAGTACAAAACTCCATGGTTTTAACTCCTGTTCAGTACCAGACCCAATCTAGCTGTTTCCAGGACCTGGTGAATCTCTGCAAGGCAGCAAGCAGGCACAAGCACTTCTCTCTGAAGTTTGGAACATAGACCAAAATTTGTTTGCATAAATCAAGGATTGCCTTGGTACCCTGAACAGTTTGCTTCCTCTTTTTTCTTCTTTCCCCTTGTGCCCATCCACCTCCCAGTTTCCAAAACAAAAGAAGGTACGTAATTGTACTCACCCAGGGGCTCTCAGGCTAGAACTTCATCTGTTCTTGTCCCTCAACAGGGTGATTTTCCCCTGTCTGTGGCTTCTGTGGACATTGCCTTTACAATTTGTCACAATTGTCCTATTCCTTATCCTTATTTTCAAATGCATTGCTTTTTTATGCTGAACCTTCTCTAGTGAACTATTGACACAGGTACCTCTGCCATTAAGAATCCTTCTTGTGCCATTTCCTCAACCTTCTCCCAAATCCTGCATATCTTTGGATCTTAGTGCTTGCGGTCAGTTCCCATCTAAGTTCTACTTCTTTTCCTCCCACATGCTGCAGGGTGATCCCAGACCCCTGATTGACCATGGGCTTCTCTTTGTGCTCATCTGTTCTCCTTCATCCCCTCTCCCTATGTTCACTCCTGCGTGGATGCAGATGAGGCGAGAGACTGCCTGGTGCGGCCAAGGCTCACGGGAAATATCCTTCCAATAGACATTGCAAAGCTTGCCAAAACCTTGCACCAGGGCACAGGATAGTTTATTCTGGCAAGCTGTGTGGTCACTGGCCTGCCAGCTGGCAGTGATTCTTCTGTGTATTTGCAGCATCTCAAAAAAATACTGGTCCTTCCTTAGTTTTGGTTTATTTTAAATCCTCTCTTATATGTCTTAAATTTTATGGGATCAGCTTTTCCACTGTGGGCTATAGGAATGGGTGGAGCCCAGGAGGCACACGCTAAGTGCACAGGTACAGCATATCTATGAGTAGGGAGCTCCTGTTGTTCCTTGACCATCAGCCACATCTTCAGCTGCACTGAGTAGAAATCCTCTCATGGGTTAAGAAATTCTCTGTGATAGTTTACACCCCCACAACCTCCCCCAACAAGTGGGAGATGCAAATGAGTACCTCAAAGCAGAAGTCTCTATCTCTGGATTACTTCCTTTGCAGGAGCAAATAATTACTTTTAGATGGCAACTACATTCATTTGGATACAGAGAAAATTTCCTATGTGCTGGGTATGTTGGAAGTAGTGAATAATTGAGGTATGTAGAATGGAGAGAACTTACATAACACAGTTTCACAGACCTGTGGGGAGACCTGAATTTGCTCAGCCCTGCTCTGCTGCATGAAGCTTTCTAGTTTTTACTTTGCAAATACTGATTAAGCATAGAAAGTGTATCAGACCAGTCATCTCTTGATAGTGGGAAAAGATCATAAGAGATCTAGAAAGCTGTCATTTCTTAGGATGTTTTTCACTCCCTAATGAACAATTTCAGCTATCACTTTTGCATCTTGCCTTTTGGAATATGTTCTTATACATGATTGAATTTACCCATATCAGCAACTCCTAATTATTTTCTTTTCTATTCCTGGAACACCTCATGGCTACCACTGTCCACACTGAGTAATAATGAGTTTTCTGCAGTCACTTCAGACCACTCACTGTAAACAGCTTCTATTTGCATCCATCCGACTATTTAAAGACTTTCTATTCTAGTCTGTTGGTGCACACAAAAAGAAGAATATATAAAATGGAAATGTCTGAATAAAGTTCTTTTTTTTTTTTTTTTGTCATGACAACATGGCTGATTCCTTTAAAATAATACTGGTTAAATATTGTCCACATCACTGCTGTACTTTTAAAATTTTACTTTTCTTTATTGAAGACACAGGAAGGCTGAATCACTAAAAATTGCAAACTTTTTTTAGAACTATGTCACAACTATTGGGATGGCTTCTGGGATGATCCTCCATACTGCCTCTCTCACTTGCAGATTCCTTACCAGAATACTGATTAATTCTCTTGCTAGTTTTACTGGATGGGTGCAGACCACCTGCTGTTTATACTTAAATTTTTATTTCCATTTATGTAAGCTTCATTTTTGACACACTGATCAGAGGATGACCGTTTCTTGCTTGAGAAGCTGTGAAGATATTTTTCAAATAATGCCATTGCTCTTATGTTCTTGTGTGTAAAACACCTTTCTCCTACCAGAGGTGGACTAGAGTAAGTTACTGTATTTCTTAAAATAAATGCAGGATGGAAGTCATAGGGTTGACTGTGTCTATGAGGTGTTACTTGTTACTTTCTTTTTTATTCAGACCATTGTGCTGAGTCTCTGTTGCTGCAATAGAAGTCCACTGCCCTCCTGTGAGGAAGCCCTACTTAATGCTGAACACACCAGAATGTGTAATTCAGATAGGCGGGACCCTGTCAAACCATGCCAGGAATCAGTGTGTAAAATTCAAGGAATAAATTTAATGAAGAACAGAAGAAATGTTATCCTGGATCTGGCCTTTTTATTGTTTACAGTAGAATAAACACCACGACTGCTTTTAATAATAAGTCTGGTGCCTCTATGAGAGAGTGCCACTTTAATAAGTTCTGTTGAATTTGGAAGATTTCTTTTACTAAATTCATTTTATATTACACAACATTAATATCTTGGTAGTGTTGAGTTTTGAGGATACCGACAGTTTACAATTTATTCCTTATCGTTAGTCTCCGTACCGATATTCTGGCATTGAAATCCATTTTATTGCCATTATTTCCATCTCTCCTTCAGAAAGAAGTGATATTCCTTTCTTTTAGCATGTCCAGGGCAATCCCACAGCAAATTATTTTGCAGTTTTGCACTTCACTTTTACAGGGTTTGTCACTCTTTTGAAAAGGTTATATACATTTGGAGTTCCTGTCTATCCCCTTGCAGTGCCTGGTGTTCAGGAAGGAAACCTTAGCTTTCTCTGGAACTGTGGCTTGCTTTCTATCATATGGAGATTCTTTGTGTCAAATTCTTTTTAAGGCAATAAAGCAAGCCAAATCCAGATGTGGTAGACCCAGTTCGTTATAATGTGTAGTTGTTGGTGTCATAGGACAGACACAGCTTGAAAAAGTCCTGGTCATCTAGATCATTGATTCTTAGAGAATCTGATGTTAAAATTGAGGTGAAAACCTGTTTGTGTTTAGGTCTGGAAGCAGCAGAATGCCCTCTGAATCCTCTTTTCTCCTTGTTTAGGCTTGTACCAGACATGTTTCACACTGCTGTGGTATGCAGGTAGAATCTCAAATGTTGAAAGAAAACGTTGATGATCTCCTACTCTTTCCTTTTGGCCTTAGAACTGCTCCTTCCAGAGTGGTAGCAAATACTTCTGTGCTTTAGGAAGCCTTTCCTGGTTCTGATTGAAATTCCAATCATGCCTGAATGCCTGCTTGTATGCAGAACTTGTATGGAGCAGTCTATCTTCAGCTCTGCTGTTAATTAGTTCAGAGCCTATAATCATCCTAAATTTGTAGATATTGAGAACTCTGCCAGTGCAACCTGATAGCTGGCCTTAGATGGTAAAATGAGTTTTGCTGCAGTACTTCAAAGGTATTACAACACCAGGGTTAGTGATGGCCTGGTGACCTACAAGGTTCCCATTTTGTTAAATTGCCCAAAGCTCATAGAGTTTGTCAAGAAAACAAAACAAAAAAAAGAGAGATATTATTCGTAAATTCTCTTTACAAATCATCATACACGGGGAATATCAACCAGTCTGGCTGCCTGTGGAGTGATTTAAAATCCCGTAAATTCTTTGCTCTGAGTTTTTCTGTCTCTCATTGCATTTCATGAACCCAATCAACTCTACTTTTTTTCTTTCCTTCCAGCTAGATGGTATCTATATTCAGCTGTATATTAGAAAACTTGTGAACTTACGGTAGTTTCACTTCCTGCACCATTTCTGCCGGCCCAGGCCGGTGTGTGGTATGCCGGCGCCTGTTGTGAAACTTTCCTCTTTCAGAAGCTGTGCCCCGGGGTGTGGGAAAGATATGTTGTAATGCTGGGGAGGAGGGAAAAAGCACACCAGCCTCATCTACAAAATGGTCATTTCTCAGAACCTGCATGGTCATCTTCTCCCCTGAAAATGCTGAAACTTGGGCTGTGTTTGTTTTATTTTTTCACTTATTTTTTTAAAATGGAAAACTGTTGACTAATAACACTTGCAGAAGGAAAGCTTTGCATACATGCTACCCGTGCTGTACATTTTCAGAGAGAAAAAAAACTTATTCTAGCATTAACTGAATGTCTCTGAAAGGCTTAGCAATTCTGACCTGACAGAAAGACAGGGTATGGAAAAAAATGCTCTGAAATATTTACTTGAGCGTTCCTTCTGTCCACATAAACCAAAATTAGCAACGTCAGTGTAGATGTTGGGTAGTTATGCCATACATGGATTTATGAGCTTGCCTAAACATCTTGTTATTAAAAGTTTAAATATTTATGGTGAGAATCTGTTGCCTTATGGACTCTTGTGAGATTATTTCTAAACAGTGAGGACTTTTTTTTCTAATTGAGAATATTCTAAGGTTGACTAACATAAAACTGCTTTAGTGCTCTTCTAATCAACAGTTACAGATTAATTTATGCTAAATCAGGGCTTAAGTATTGCTTAATCCTTTTAGAATTCTAGCAAAGACTGACCACTTGACTAAGATTATGTAGGTTAGAAAAAATCCCAGTTTTAAATAGGACATTGAAGCAAAATTAGGTAGAGCTCAGGGTGCTGGCTTTTGCTGGTATTTTCACATTGGCATTTTGCAATGATGAATATATTTTTGTATGGGATTCTTAAGAAATCAAGGCTTTTGCTGTCTATTCCTCTTAAGGACTCCCCTAGATAAGACTCCTTGTTTTTTGTGAGGTTTGAATTGGAGTATAAAAGCAGAAATCATTGCTGGGTTAAAATTTAAACTGTTTTCTGTTTAGTTGTACATACATATAACAAAAATGCCCTTGGCTTGCCAAACATTATCCAGTTGGCAATCACATGGCAAACAACATGCTGAAGATTAAAAGAATGTGCTTTAAACAACACTTTCTGTGCTTGATGTAGTTTTTCCCTTTTTATGTTGGGAACCAGCCCTGTTAAGTAGAAGCAAATAATTGCTATGAAAAGTTCAGAGTTTCTGAGTAGAAGTTTATCTTCAAAATTATAGTAGGTGGTGGGAGATATGAAACACCCAAATATAGCCAGTAGAAGGATTGGCTTAGAAGTGACTGTGTGCTGCACTTGAATATAGCTCCTGGAGGCCTGCAGACTGCCAAACGTCACCCATTGAGGAAGACAGAGACAGCTCTTTTTTGGCAAAAAAGCAATGGTCTTCAGGCAATGTGGGGACAGGAATCATGGCATGAGGCAATTTGTGTCAGGGAGGCATGTTCTGGCACCAGTTGTCTGCAGTGGATCTTTTAATTCTAATATTTTTAGCAAAGTTTTAATTCATTCAAAGAATGAGATAATCCTATTTTTTTCCTCTTTTAGAAATTCGCAGGGTGGTAAAAGAAGGATTAAGTAATGACTTAGGAATTTTACACTGAACATGGATGTTGGCTCTGTTGCTGTAGCTACATCATCCATCTCAACATACAGTAGCTATGGGAACAGAGCTATTGGACCTTGCAAAAGGAATGCAAACATTTCATTGCTGGTTTGCCATTTGTCAGAGTCCTTTTTTCAGAAGTCTTAACATAATTTCTATTCCAGTCTTAGCTCATTCAAGCCTACAATTCTAACCATGGCATCTCCCTCCTACAGTGTCAGTCTCAATGCAAACGGATCTCTTTTCTCTGTATTATTACAAGTCTTTCTATCCAATTCTACTTTTTTGACTGAGCAAGGACACTGAGTAAAATATAGCTGTAGACAACAGAGGAAACCAAGCAGGCATAGAATAGCATCACAAATAGCTTCACTGCTCAGGATACTCTTGCAACTGGACAGTTTAGTCACAGAATCCCACGGGTATTGCAAATCCAAAAGTTCTGGAACTGCTGGATCTCAGGGAATATGGTGGTAGGGAACATTTTAAAAATGCTTGATAGACAAGCTTGTCAAAATAAACAGTAACAATGAAGTTGTTTCAGGAAATGTTGCGATCAGCTGCAAGGCGTTATAATACTCTAATTTAAATATAAATACAAATGAAAGTTGTAACTGTTTAGTGCTTTTTTTCCCTACACAGTATCCTGACATATTCAGCAAAACTCCTGCTTTTTCCTGGCTAAAGAATTAACAGAATTAGGTATTTCTATATTAGGCCACTTTACCTGAGCGCTCTTAAATGTTGGTGGCCTTGAGAAGGAACAGAAGTACCATAAATATTGCTCTGTCAGAAAGTTAAAGGAGAAGAAACAGGGCAGTTAAAGTAAGATACTTATGTTGATGAAATTAATGTTCGCAGCATGACTCTGTCAAAACTTGGCTTAGTACATTATAAGCAATTTACCAGAGAGAACTGGTATATTCAAGATAAAGACAGCCACAGTGTCCGGGTTTTTGAGAGCGGAATATAGTTGAGTTTGAACCTCAGGAATTTCATCTAGGCTTACAATTTTTGGCTTCAAATCATACCAGTAACATTCTACTTCCTAGGAGATGAACTAAAATAAATCATCCATGAAGCCTGGTTCTTTCTTGCTTCTATCTATTCTACTGCAAGTAAGATTTCTTATTAAAATCACCATGGATACATGATCCTTATAATCCTGTGAGTCTTTTTCTGATTGTCTGCTTAGCTGCAGAAAGTTAACTAATGCTGTGCCTAAAATAAATGAGCTGCTGCCCCTCTCCCAAAATACCAGATCCAAGCAGCTCACTTTTAAATTAGCCACGAACATATTGACCTGATTTCACCATGGCAGATGCATTTGACAGTGCTTCACATCCATCCAAGTGGGATCTGGGCTATGTGCCCTGTTCTGCATGGCCTTTTGCAGTAACAGAGGAATAAAACATATGTGGGAAGTTGCTTAGGCATCTTTGGGCAGAGTGGAGTAGCAGCTCAGAAGCAATTGCCCCAACACAGAGCTCTTTCACAGAGGTATGTGCACATTGCAGACAACAAACTGCCTTTATTGAACAACCAGTATGATTGCTATGGACCAGCTGGTTATTGCTGGTGAATGGTAAATCACTGTTCTGAGTTGTATGTCCCTCTGGTGAAAACATGAATGTGCAGTCTCTCATCTTCTATCCTACTGCTTATATGCATGGATTTGAGTCCCTTAAACTTGGTAACATTGAGCAACTTAGTGGTCATTGAGAGCATCTCCTGGCTGCTGGACAGGCAGTGGTCAGAAAGGGAGGGCAAGGATTGAAGGTCCTGATTTTAGGAACTGCAGCAATATTTTGTACATAACCATTCTGCCATCATCACCTTCTACTGGTATGGGCTTTAAGTAAAAGGTAGCACAAATGACTTACACTGTATATATAGTTTCTGGGCACTTCCTCAGCAGCAGTGATGTGGTGTCATTACGTGCTTCTCAGAGAAAGAGGCTGAATTAAAAACAGCTTCTGTTGCTGTTTAATGTACTGCAGCAAATGCTCTGTAGATCTCTAAATCAAGACATTTGTTCTTCATTTTTAGCAATGCCCTTTCCCTGAACTCATTTAATGAGACAGTTGTAAGATGTTTGTATGTTCTCCAGCTGGACTGGGTGCACAATTCCTGAACTCTGCCTCTTACTACATTCTCATTTTAAAGTGTTCTGTGTCAATAGATAGTGGCAGCTATACTCTCAAGGCAGCCTTGTTCCACAGAATGCCACTCTGACGTTGTAGGTAGTGTAATAGGCAGGACGAGGCTTGAGAGTGAGAGAATTTGGGAATTTCTTTGTTACTGAAGATCTTGACAGCTGTGCTTTATAGAAGTGAACGGGCACTATAAGTAAAAGGGGAAAGTAAATTGTGAAAGGTACTGTACAGACCAAAATGTGACATACAGCATAAGGTGACTGTGAATAACAGAAGACTATTGTTTATTATCCCTGCTTGTCACAGAAAACATGCACAGAAATCACTTCCAGCATATAAATGAAGTTTATGCCACTATAGCAATATGAACAATTATAAAAGTAGTTCTAGAGATGTAGATCATTGCCTCTAATTTCATCTATCTCTTAAAAAAATTACGTTGCTAAGTAACTCTACTATTTTCTATGTGCTCTAGATTAAGCTGGAAGTGCTGATTTTGTCAAACCATTTAACAATTTCATGCCCCTTTTCTGCTGAATGTTATTGGGAAATGTAGATTGCTCAGGTTCCTGGGTCAGCCCTACGTCTCAACCCAAGCACACTGAACAGCCATTTACCAAGAATGGGTTACGTAGAGTGCTTTTCTCTGTACACTTTGCTTAGATTTCACTGGATGCCTTGCTGGGCCTAGCCTTGTGCACTCAAACTCTGCCACTTCCCCGGTGACACCAGGCACTTGGGCAAGCCAGCCTCGTGTCCAAACAGATGCCAAACTCCATTGCTGGAGCTGCTACTACTGGTCTGAGTGACCTTTTGTTCTTTGCTGGTTTATTCTTTTGTTTTGGTGTTTTGCTAATGCTATATCATTCTTATCTAGTCCAGGGCATCATCTTACACCTGCGTACAACAGCCAGTGTATCTAGCTTCAGCTTATGGGTGGAGAGGACTTTAGAACTTTTTGTTTGCAAAGATCCCATGGAAAAACAAATGAAGGCTCCTCTTGTGTTTGCATATTCTTGCTCTTTTTGAACATATGAAGGATAGATTTCTTATATATCCTTTTGTCCAGCTTTTTATTCTCTCTTTTGTCTCTCTCCTCCCCTCCCTCAGTAAATGTGCATTTACTTCTGGCAATTGCAGCATTTCATGAGATATTTTGCTACAAGCCAATGAAGAGGAAGCAGGAAGATGATGTTAAATGGTGTCAGGAAAAGGAAAAGGAAAATGGGGCACATCCTGTACTGAACATGCACGGGACAGCTTGAAGCTCAGGTGCTCTGCCATGGTAATGGAGAATGATACGAACCATACTGACCCTGTATACAATGTGATTTGGGTTTTTGGTTAGAAAAGAAGACATCTTGTCTTCTCTGTGTGATGGTCCACACTACCTTGCGCGCTTGAATAATTTGCTGGACATTTCTGTATTAAGGAACATGGTAAAAAACCAGAGGAAAGAAAGTGAGAGGGAGGTGACCTGCCATTTTCCAATATCCACTTAAAAACAGATAAAAGACATCCTTTCTTGAGAAATGTTCTGAGGGGAAAGGGTCACCCTTTTGTCCTTTTTCCTTCTTTTGCAAACTCTGTTGGATGCAAAAGCAGTTTCACTCTTTAACATTTACACAGATTGACCTAAGAAATAATCAGTGGCATCCTAAAATGACTGTTAGTCCTGGAGGCTGCAGAGATGTCTGCCATTTGTCAAATACTTACACAACGTTTGAATTATCAGAAAAGCATAAGGACCAGTTTAGTAACCTTCTCCTGGCATTGTTTGCTAAACATTTCCTATTAGATCATGCTCAGCATGGACAATATCATCGAGTAACTTAGTTTTCTGAATTACAATCATAACTCATGCCTCAGTACCTTATGTTCTGACTAGTAGTCTTAGTTTAAATCTGTGGTTTAACTTTCCTCTGTAGCTTTAACTTGCAGATTCTACATGAGTTTTCCTTGGCAGCTATGCTTGTAATGTCCAGATTAGTGCCCTAATGCCTTAATAACTTTCAGATCTAAAACACTGCTGTAGAAAAGAGCTAAAACATGGCCTGGAATGAAAGAACTATTTAACAAATGTTGTATCCCATTTCCATGGAATACATTAGCCAAGTATAGGTTGTTCAGGCTTCTAGGTCTCCTATGCAGCATGACTCATGATACCAAATCCAGATGAGATGCAAAGTCCTGTGTCTTCTCAGGGGGAAAAATGTGGAAGGATAGTGTATATTTTATTTTCTCTTTGCATTTAAAGCATGTTGAGAATTTAGGAGAATTTGGGTGAACAGGAATATTAATGTCCATGAACCTATACTACCAAATTTATGCTAATACTTGAAAGAAATATGTCTCCATAGTGCTACAGAAACCTCCCACGAACATCATACTCCAAGAACAAAAGTATGGCATGGAGGTGTTCATACAATAATTCTGAGGAAGTGTCTTCATGTAGACATCATTGTTTGAGGCTGTCATTGTTTATTCATCCCATATTGCTCATAAATCTGCAAAGAGCCCTGGAGTGCTGGTGGGCTCTCACACCTTAGCAAGATCAGCAGTGGAGCATTCAGAGCTTTCAGAGCTGCAAAATTTTCATATGAGATGTTAAAGGGAAAATAAACATTTCAGCATTCCTATTTTCTGTGGATAACCGTTGATTCAAAATAAGCCCAGACTGACAGGCTCAGTGAAGTCCCCACATCTGAATGGGAATGGAGAGGAGAGTGGTAATGTTTAACATTTACTCTTTTTTTATTTTTTTTCCCCTCTACCTTTCCAGTACCAAAGGAAGGGGAAAAAAAATCACTCTTTTCTCAGATCTTATTACCTCTCTACAAACTCCAGACTTTGTTTCCTGGCAAATTCAGTTGCAGTCATGCTCTAATATCTCTTTTTTTTAATATAAAAAATGGGTATGTGCACGAAGTTGTTCTCCTGTTGCTCTCTTCTCCTGTCTTCTTATTAACAGAGCTGTAAAGTAGTTGATCATGTCACATGAAGGACGACAGGCCTTTATATTTTCTTAGACATAAGTCCAAGGTAGAGTTACAGAGGGCTAATGGAAACTCAGGCTTTTAATTTCATCCTTCTGTAGTTAAATAATTAATTGTTGAATGTTTTTTGCAGCTGAGCATTGAGTGTTTTGTTCCACGTGCTTAATTTCATGTGCTGGGCTTTCATAGGCTCCGTGGTGCATTCTGCTCCTCAGCATTGTGTTGAGGTGCTAGTCACAGGGAGGTTGAAAATCTCAGCAATTTACAGAGGAGAAATGGTGGTGTATCTTGCAAATGTAAAAAATTTGCTTCCACTAACTTTCTAAATACTGCTTGAAAGTCATTACAGTGATCTGAGGAGAGTGACGCTCAGCTGGGAAGAGACTTAATTGCTTTCAATCTGTACAGGCAGGTGGTCATGTATAGCTGCAATATTTCTTTTCTCTGGCTGTTAGCTTGCAGATACTGATACCCACCCAGGTTTGCCATTGAGACTAATGTTTTCCAGCTGCTGCTTGCTAGTATGAGCATATTTCTGGCAACTGAGCACTGCATTTGGGTAACTGTAGATGTCATACAGTTAGGCTGCATATGGAACACTTGATTTTTGAAAAAAAAAAAGAAAAAAAGAAAAGTTGAATTTTAGGTCCAACAAAGCCAACTGGCTTCAGAGCCCCTGGTTAAGTATTCTTTGTTCCAGCTTCTAACTTCATTCATAGAATAAGCAAACAATGCTGAAGTTATCTATCTCTTATTCTTTATTTTACTAATGTGATCAAAGATCCCAGTTAAATTCCACCTTCCAAAATATAAAACTTAGTTTTTTAGTACTTATTTGAGAACTGAATTACAGACATTGATTGCAGATTACTTTTGTTTAGCATTTCTAAGCTTTATTTTGTAGTAGAGTCAAATTGTAAAATTATTATTAATGATGATGGCATTTGGTAAACACTGAGTTCTTGCTTTGCACTGTTATCTATAGTTATCTTTGAGGAAAAGATGATAAGGAAAAATTCTCAAGACCACTCAACTGAATTTTGAAAATGTAACTCATGCAAATAAAATCTGAAACTTAAAAAGATGTGAGGAAGCCCCCACCTCTTCAGCAATACTGAAATTGCAACTGATTTATATCTGAATTACCACATTACACTGAACAAGTTTTAGAACTGCTCTTTTAATCTTTTCTGATAGCAAATAGTTATTTGCCTGTAGGTAAAATAAGATACCAAAAAATATGTTCAAAAATATCTGGGAAAAACAGTCAAAATGGCCTAATAGGCAGCCAGGTAAAATTCTGATGTTTTCATTTCTGGATTAATTGAATTCTATAAATAAAATAAATAAAATCCAATTATTTTTGTGGTGTTCCACCTGGAAAACTACACAAGAGTACCAAAAATAAAAATATCAGTTGTGTGCAAATGAGCAATGGAATTAATGTCAGAACACTCAGTAGCTGGAGAGTCAATGGCATAGATTGTCTTACAGTGATTCACTGTATCTAGCTTGTAGAAAACAAAATTTTTCTCGACTTTATAAAGTTAATTTAATATTTTTAGGGAAATATTGGATTTTATGTGTAGGTTTGTAATGCAAATGCCAGAGACGACATCTTTCTCTACCTGTACTGACTTTGACAGACTCCTGTCTCTGTACTCCTGACATACTAGTCACCAGAGACTCAGTTCTCTACTTTCCATCTACAGTTCTTCTGTCTTCTCTATGGCCTTGTTATACAGTCCTTTATTAGGTTTATATCAAATGGTGCTGCATATCTTGGTTTCTGAGCATGTATGGTTAACTTGCCAGAGCAAAGCATGCTAAGAAAACTCTCACAAATTTAAAAATAAATTTAAAGGACCCTTGTGTATCTTGAACTAGTCTGAATACCAGCCTAACTGGTGTGAATGATTGAAATAAATTAACATCAATTTTTAAAATGAATGTTTCACATACCTTCCTTGTAAGCATGCAGTATTCCCAGGCATATAATTGACATTTAAAATTAATGATGTTGTAAGAAATCATGAGACAAAAATTGCCTTATGGTTTAGGACTCTTTCAAGACTTTTCTTGCTTAATCAAGATTAGAAGTGAAATCTAGATAATTTGTGTAATCAGTAATAGATCTGATGCTTTAAAAAAATTCAAATGCTTTGAGTTTATGATAAAATTGTGAGCTGGTAACTCAATACAACAGAAATTGAGTAAATTTGAAGCTGAGTGTCATTTAGTTATGATCCCATATTATTTATTTATTTTAAGCACTCTTCTTTCTCAGGCTACAATGTCTAATGTTTTTTGGCACACATGAATATTTTCCTGACTGATCTCTGACAAATATGATAACGAAAATAGTTTTCTTTTAGTTCTAAAGGGAAAAAAATAAGCCTCTTAATTTTTTCTTTCTTACTTTGTAACTTTTGATCTTTTTACATGGAAGGTATGTTTTCAAAAGACTTGTGTTCGTGTAATGTAAATGTTCATACATAATCTGTAGAAACATAGACTCATAGAAACATTTAGGCTGGAAAAGACCTCTAAGATCATTGAGTCCAACCCTTAACCCAGCACCCTTAACCATGTCCTTCAGTGCCACATAATCTACTCATAATGAAAAAAAACGAATCAAAATGTACAGAGTCACAAATTCAGTCTGTGAGCATGGCCTGCAGTCCTTTGTAGCTGTCTGTCCCTCGGTGCACGTACTAAGAACTGAGAGCTTTGGGGCTGTTGTTCATTCCCTTGATATGGACCTGGTCAAATTTGTACTGCTGATCTTGATCTACTTACCAAGACTTCTGAAAGTCCAGAACAGAAACTAGTTTGAGTGCCACAATAGATGGGAATGTACCTAAATTTTTCACCCTTCAAATCCCTAATTTCTGCCATTTCTTTCATATGATCTTTCCATATCCTGCTCTGTTGAATATCATCAGTGCCATGTTGTTGTGTCTACTGGATGCTTAATCACACTTTAAAGGAAGAAACTTCCGATTTTCATTACTTTCTATGACTATAATAATGTAATTGCTACAGCTCAGATCTGTGGGTAGGAAAGGAAGCTGCTGCAGAATGTGACAAATAGAATTTACTCAAACTTGTGTAATCTTTAAAAAGGTCTTGGAAATTTAGTGAATCAGTTTAGAACTTCCTCTTGTATATGTTCAAATTTGAGTAATCACTCCTAAAAGAGATGTCATTTTAACAGAGACATCTGTTTCATCTAATTGATAAACATAAAATAAATATAGCAGTGACCAGAATGTGTCCAATGCCCAGAATGAAAGCAGATTTAAAGGGCTTATGGTTGTTTTTCAAACATTCAAAATTTTTGGTTTAAGAAAAAATGACTTTGTTTTCTTACATCTGTCTTCAATAAAGCACTAAGATGGCTGCCAAGAAGTAGCTTCATCTTCATCCAGCTGGATACACCTGAGCTTTCTTAGCTGGAGAAAAAATCCTTCTCAGCAAGTCAACTGAAACTGAGCGAAATGTGCATATTTGGAACTATAAATCAAAATGTCCATGTACAGATGTTCTCAGCCCAGAGGCATAAATGTGAAGGAACTTTGTTCCAGAAGGATTTTTCAGCAATAGCTGAAATTGGTCAGAGATGCTTTACAACTGCCAATTGCAGTATTGACATGGTGCTGTAAAACCACCATGAGTGACTTGCTTATTATGCTGTTCTCATATGTGGTGTACAGTGGAACGCTTCAGAGAGGGCAGTTCAGTACAGTGTCAATATACAGAAAACCAGCCTTCTGTAACAGAGAATTGAGGTCAAGGAGTCATATGGGATGGGCTTGCTTTTTAAAACAAGGAGAAATATCTCCAAGCCCTTACAGCACCTGTTGGCATCGGGCAGAGCTTTTCTGAGGATGAAAAGGGATATTATCCCATTTTGCAAATGGGGAGGTTGGGCTGCAAATTAGATGGCCTCCCATACAAGAGCAACTGGGAAAGATTAAGTAGGTTTTGTGTTCTTGCCTCCTCCGACCCCAGGCTGCTGTGGTCCCTGAAAATGGAAAGAGGGAGAGAGGTAGTCTTATGACTTTATGATGTTTTACAGTTTTAGTGCAGTGATGTGTCTTCTTTGAAAGGGAAGATCTCATCTGTCATTTTTACCATGGCACACTTTTGACAGAACCCAGAGGCTTAAACCAAAGAGTATTGTCCCCCTGCTCTACAATGGCTATTGCACTTTTAGAATCAGATGCCTCCTACTGTAAATGAGCATATTGTGATTTTAGGGGAAAATGTGATAGGGTGGTTGTAGTTTTGCATTATTTATCTAAGTTGTCCTGAGTAAGGAGAGTAATTCCTTCTGTATCTGATTTCTGTTTTGGAATGAAGTGGCTCATGTCAGATTCTGTGAGGAGAAGTTTGTGACATGAACAAAGTTTGCAGTCATTAGCAAACAACATAAAAGAATCGAAACTTTTTAGACTCATGTAAGTCTGCAAAAGCTAATAAATACTTGAATAGAAGATTTTTTTGCTTATAGTGAAGAATTGCTGAGCTGAAAGCAGACTGGGAAATTGGCCATTTCTGGAAAGAAAAAAAGATTTTATTTTGGTTTATGTGTAAATCATAGAATAACCTCACCTGTGGTATTACTTACCAGTTACCTGTGATTAATAATAAAAGAAATATAGAAAGTAAGAGATTGTGATAGGTAAGAGACTTAAATTAATATATTTGGGGTTGCAGATATTCTTAAAATAGTTAGGTGTTTCTTGTGACATATTTCTTGAAATGGCTCACTTAGCATTTCTTGAGATAGCATGAAACCTTTAAAAGTAATATTTCCAAATATGGGTAAGAGACTTTTACTCACTTGAATCATATTTTAACCCAACCCCCTTGTTTGGGATGTGTGAATTTAGCGCCCAGCTTATGCATGGGAGGGGATTACCCAGCAAACTGCAGTGAGCAGAGCCGTGAACATGATTTCTGCAGAACTAAATGCCTCTTGGCTCCTGACAGCCAAGCTTAAAGTTAATGAAGTGCAGCTCCCTCTCCCCAACGCCCAAGCAAATGAATTGTCAAACTCTGGGAGCCAGAGCTGAGGCAGCAGGGCAGAGGCATTAACTCAGTTCACTTTTCTTGATGAGATCTCTCAGAGGAATGCAGGGGCCCTGTCCCACCAGCTGACCTGCTAGGGCAGAAAGGGAAAAATCCCCAAACTGAAGTGTTGGCTAGTCTGACCACTGCTACCTCACCAACCAGGAGAACTGATTATAAAAAAAGCTTCTGGAAAAGCCAGTTACTGTTTGGAGTTGTAGCAGCTGTGTTCTGTTAATGGAATTAAAATGAATTTATATCCTCTTACTCCTACAACGTGGGCTTCCTGGGGCACAGATGGGTTTCTTTTATCTGCTAGTATGCGGGACAGAGAAGTGGAACCACAGTGCTAGTTTGAAACATGGGCTACTACTAAAATATATTAGTGCTAAAACAGCTAGCAGAACCTTTCTAGTGGTATTTTTCTCTTTATTTGTCTCTGTCTTGAAAAATGAAAACCAATTTTCTGTATTTCTGAAGTCTCCATTGCTTTGGTAGACTTCTCTCATTTAAATAATGAAATAGCTCAGTTAAATTTTATATTGATTGCTACTTACCTTCTTTGGTTAGAATAAATAATTTTTCACATAGCCATGGGCTGAAATCTTCTTAAACTGAAGGAATGACTGTAAGGATTCTCTATAAATAGCATGTGGACTTTGGAAAGTAAGCTTTTTTCTGTTGTATGGTATGAGGTGACCAAAATGGCAAATTGGCCTACATACAGTCTTGATGGAGGTCTATCTAAGGGCTATATAATCAAAGACAATTGGTATGGATTCTGAACTGCTGGAATTGAATTGTGGCCATATTAGGTATTAACTAAATTCATTGACATAAAATGCAAGTTAGTGCTCGGGTGAGGGGGTGGAAAACAGACTGCATCCAACTCCACAGCCATCCCTGCAAAGTTATTTTTGCTTTCATTTAATGAGTTTAAATTTGATGGCTCTTATGGATAGATTTCCTACTGATACTTAAATGGAAATTTAAACCAAACTATTTTATTGAGAAGAGATATGCATCTGATCATCATTCCTGAATTCTAGTTTTCATTGCTGCTGAAATGTTTGTTCTTCTTTTGGGGTAGTAGCTTGGAATGGTTCTGGCTGAGTAATTATTAAATTGGATTTCTGCCTTTCCTGGTTTGAACATAAATCTCTTAGTGCAATTCATGGATTGCACTAGCTGCTCACTTCGTATCTTGCCAAATGGACTTGTTAGCCTCCGGTCTTACGTAACCTTCCCTCTTGCGGAGCTGATCAGACATCCCAATATAACCCAAACCAAAACAAGCAAAAACAAAAGAGAAAGTACAGTCAGTGAAGATTTCAGAAAGAAATTCAGGCAATCAGTCTAAGCTTGGGAGTCTTGAATCCAAGCTGACGTCTAATGGCTTAAAACGTGACATGCTACAGCTTACTGCCTGCTATGGCTCTTACTTTGGGATGATTAGAAACACTTTATGTTTGTAAAGTGAATTTTTTAAGGTGACCATTATCCTGTTGGATCAGGAGATGAAACTCTCTGGCAGATGTTGGTTTGGTTCTGCAGTTCTCACTGCTGTCTTGCACCACTGAAATCAAAAAGCAGACTGTGGTTCGTTCCTCTCAACTCTCTGGCACACACAGAGTATGCATTACCTTATTACCATCATGTGGCACTGAAGGAGTGTAAAAGGCTCCACTGACAGGGCTCATTGATGCATACCTATGGGTCTCATCTGTGTCAGGAAATACTGCTCTCATTTCTCAAGTTTTGGAGAATATTGCAAGTATAAAGATTGGCTAATATGTCTTGGCATTTTTAACAGCCATTAGAGGAGTGCAAATGATAGTGGTAGATAAGATGGAGAGAGATGCGACACAAATAAAAATTAGCTGGTTAATGCTCTTTTCTTTCAGTGATTTTTGAGTATCTGTTCCATGTTATTTTGATAAACCTTCCCCAGTGAGTAAAGTGAAACTGGTAAACCAGCTTGAATGTAATGTTTTGTTTAAAAAAGGAGGGGGGAAAAGAAAAAATTCAAAATGCAATATTAAACATGCATTCTAAATAAGATCAAACAGAAAGTCTGGAATATGAGATTTTCTTTTGTTTTAATGTATGCTAGTCTAAAAAACCCCACATATTGTGCTAGTGTGAGAACCAGGAAGTGAGAGAGACCGAAGTGAAAAACTTAACATAATAGACCAATCTGCAGTCTGGTAGAAAATGTATATGACACAAATGAGTGCTCAGGAACACAAATATAGAAAGATTTCCAAGGTGTTGGGCATTCAATCTTCCATTTTCCTGATTTCTTTTGAGCATGTCTTTATTATTACAACAGAGCTGTGAGAAGCTGAGAGCTGATAAGCTGCTGACACTGATACTGTGATCATGAGGAAGAATTTTTCTTAGCAACATGAGAAATATTTGTAATTCAGCCCAAAGTCTCACAGGTTTAATTATAGGTAGTTTTGATGTTATGCAAGGCATGACTTGACTTGAATGTGTTGACTTCAGTACAACATTTTTTGTTTAAAATGAAACTTTGTACACAGGACTGAAAGTCAGAAGTTTTTATTCTCAGGAGAAATGCAGCAGCTCTTCAGGGAGTTGGTGTAAAATACCCTGTAAGTGCTGCTGAGGTGGTGAGTAGGCTTTGTGCTGGTTGCTTGCAGGAGGTTAAATTCCACCAGAGGCATGATATGTAACACTATCCTAAAGACGTAAGCATGCTCAGCTTTCTAATGCCATGTTAGATGTACAGGTATTTTTGGAATAATGTTTCAATTACTAATTTAACTGTCATTAGCAATTGTGTATTAACTGGAGGATGAAATTGGTTTTATCCTGTGATTCTTGCATATACCTTAATTTGTGAGGAATGCTGTTGCTGTGTTTGGGGCTGAGGTTATTGGGAGAGTGGGCACATCATCAGTGACTGAAGTAAATGCATGTACTTTGGGAGAAAAGAGCTGTCAATGTTCTTTTAAAATCAGCCAACCTCTTCTAATGTCTAAACCCAAAAATATGGTACATCCAGGAACATCAAGTGGATGTGCAATTATTTCCTTTTGAGGAAAAAAGAGAAAAGCTATTCCTGCAGCTTAGTATAGAGCTAAACCAGATAGAAGCAGACAGACAATATGTTAACTAGATACTAAATCTTAAAATACTTAAATAGTCGTGTTATGGAATAAAGGAGTCAATAATAAATACTTCATTTAAATTGCCTTTTTTTTTTGTTTGTTTTGCTGGTTAAACTAAATACTGTGTATTTTGGAAGGAAGAGCTTGCAGTGCTCTCATGAACACCACGATATACACAGCAGCAGCGGGTGCTGCATTAATTAAGTAGTGGCTGGTCTTGGTTCCTTGTTTTCCTCCTTCCAGTGGGGCAACTGTGGAGTCATGTGCTGCAGTCAGAAATGGTGTGTTGCAGTCCATGTGCCTCATATTTAAAATTGAAAAACAAAACTGAAAACTGGATTTGATTTATAATTGTAAATGGGGTTTCATTCCTTGTGGTGAGGGTGTCATGCAAACAGAAGGAATTTACATAGTCTAAGGATTGCCATGACCTATCCTAGGTCTGAGCTGTCTGTTAAAAATTCTGTTCCTAGGTATAGGATGCTTTTCTACAGCCAGGGTTTAAGAATGCTTTTTTGCACCCATTGCTTTTTTCAGCGAACAGCACCATAAGACGGAGAACAAAAATGAGGAAGAATTTAGCAATGACTTTGGGAATCCATTTTCAAAGCAAAATTAGTAGTTCCTAGATTTCAAAGCCAATGCATCAAGTTCTTATAGCATAATGTAACTTATATTCTAAGGACTCTTTCAAGTTTGATTAAAACTAGTTGGACCATTTAAATGAGATTTAAAGTATTAAAGGTGTTTTTGAGTGTGGAACGTTGGACAAATAAAATGCAAATATAAATCCCCATAAATAACTTTCTCCAGTGAGAGTTCCCTAGTTAAATACTCAAATGCCTTATTCAAAATGTGAATGTGGCTCTCCATGACTAATTTAAGAAATGGCAGGTAAGTTTACTATTTATACAAACAGTAACCAAGAATTTTGCTATCGAAGAAAACATGCAAATTAGGATCATATGATAATTTCTTTTTTTAGTATAGAAAGCAACTCTCTTCATGTTTCCCAGACTGTTTGTTCTTTGTTCAGGAAGAGGCTAGAAAAATATAAGCTATAGGTGTTAAACTTGCTTCCCTTTTAAAGTGTGAAGTTCCTCCAGGAATGAGGTCTTCCCACCACTGCTCTTCAGTAGGACTGTACTGTGGAGGAGGAGAATGTTTTCATTGCTTGCCAGCATTTGACTGTTACAATTTTAAGGTAGCCTTTGGCGGCACCCAAAGGAGGGACTGTTCCTGGGTCTGCAAACCAAGCATATTGTGGTCTTGAGATCCATGGTAGGGGTTGCACTGGAGGGACAGAATTCAAGCAAAATAAGATTTAAAAGGAAATAATCCCATTATCTAGGCTTCTATCACCTTATGTGTTTTTGTAATTATACACGGTGATGGTGTCTTAGGTATTTGAGGGAGGCAAAAAGTGGCTGGCCATAATTGGAATAATATGTGTGGAATCTCACCTCTTCCTCAGTGTTGCATGTCCTGGGACCTAAACAGCTTCAAATATGTGGGTAATAACCACCTCTGAAATTTGCATAATTTCCTACTTAGGAACTTGATTCTAGGATACAGTTTAGAAAATTGGCTAGTGCAAAACATTTATTAAACTGGCTGTTGAGGAGACATGCACAAACCCCAAAATGATACGGCAATTTAGAAAGAAGAAGGAGACGGCATGTGCTTATATGTCTTGGCCTAGTCTTTCAGGTTATTTGAATCCTGCAAGCTGTTTCTACAAGAGGTGTTCTTGTAAGGTTAATTTCAGTCTCTGCTAAGCAGGTGTTTACAGCAGAGTTTCCTCTTCCAACCATGTGCCTAACAATAGTGTGATTAAGATCTCACTCTGGGGCAGGCTGACTTTTGGCTGCATATGTGTGCCTGCATGAGCATGCCTGCAAGCTGCTTTTATTATTCAACAAAAAGAAGATATGCAGTTAATCTGAATATATGAGAAATGCTTTGAATAGGTCTTGAATCTGTAAGAAAACTGGTGGACAGAATGGAGCAGATGAGCAAATAAATAGAAATTAATGGAAGCATTTTTAGTTTGAGCAATCAGATGAGCTGAATGCAAAGCTGAGCAATACATCCACTGCACTGTAAAAATAATATATTTTATGCTGCTTCTGTTTTGCTCAGTTTTTAACTTGACTTGGTTTTGCTATACACAATGCAAAATAGCCTTGGATTTGCTGCCAGGGATGAAACTGAATGTGCTGGAAGTTGTATCTACACTGCTGGGCAAAGTAGTACTGTGTTGGATCAGTGAAAAAAGCCCATATGTGGCAAAACACTGCAATTCTGCTTTGAAACCAGCAGTAGGAAAGTAATGAAGAAAACTAACACAGAAATGTGTCAGTTGTAAGCCATTTTTTAAGAATAGGGGTGCTGTTACCTCTATCCTTATTAGGTGGTCTAAAAAAAGACATTACCTCTGCCTACAAAGCACAGCCTTGCCTGGGGTAAGTCGGGAGTTTGCAAACAGCAGAGCATTTCTTCCATGCTGCTCATTGACTCAGGAAGGCAAGAATGGCCTGTGTTTTCAGCTTATGCTTTCTGCAAGATGGCTCTGTATCTGGAGAGGCTACTTGTGTATTGTGGAAAGGAGGTGTATTATATTTGGGAAGCTGCTCCCACCGAGTGACGGCAGCACAGAGGTCAGTACTTCACTCAAGTGGCTCTCACACAGAGTGACACACACACAGGCTGTGTAAGGCAGTGCTGTCATGTCCTGGTTCCCACAGACCCTCCCACAGCAAGGGGAGAGCTGGTGTCTGACCACAGTCAGGCTGAATAGTGGATCTTCAGTCACTGTTTTGCATCCAGGTTCTCCATCTGCAGGGCCCTCCAAATCAGGAGGATGCAAGTCCAGAGTCTCCAACAGTGGCTTTCAAAGTAATCCTCAAAATCTTCATCATTCTTTGATCAAATAATGGAAAAATTTAACTTTTATTCAGGAATTTAGCTAGCTACCTTTTAACACACTGGGTGCAGTGATGCATTACACAGGTGAAGTACTTGTGGTTTCAGGTCGATGTTCTATGACTTGATAATTCTGGCAAAATCTTACCTCTTATGAAAATGCTGATCATCACCCTTCATCTGTTCTTGGAAAATTTGGTTCCTGATTGATTACTTAATCAATCAACACACCTCTGACCACAATCACATAAATCTTAGCAGTATCTCAGGTACAATTTTTTAATGTGCTCTCAAAAAAATTATCATGTGATTGTTAATTTTTCTGATAAGTATTAGTATTGCTGTATTACAGTAGCGCTGTATTAGTAGCAGTTATGCTTCTTAAATGAAACAGTTTTTCATGTATGAGTTCTTAAATAGAGAGTTTTATGTCAGCCTGCAGTGTGCCTTAATTATAACTCTCATAATTGAAGTCTAATATCAACAATAATAATTTAGATATATTAATAACAAATGGCTCATATTAAAAATACCATGCTTCCTATTTTTGTGTGGTGTACATGTCCCTGAAAAATTTAAAGTCATATAAATATTGAAGTTCCTTTTTTTTTTTTTAATAAATTTGCATTAAATGCATTCCACTGCTCACTAGAGAAAACTAGAACTGAAATCTGGCTGAGAATTAAGCACTTAAACTTGGCTGTATTGCTTTCTAGAATTCCTTTTTTGTCTGCATTTAAAAGAAAAGAGGTAGGTCCCAAAATTTGAATTGGCTTCTTTTAAGCTTAAGGTTAGGAAATCAAGTGAGCATAATTTCTGTGTTTTAAGCATTCTTTGTTCTTTTACTCTATACCCATTTTCTAAATCATGAGGTTCACAAGGCTTTGGAAGAAGGAAAGGAGATGCAGTAGTTACATGACTGTGCACAAGTTGAGAGAGGGATTAAAAATTATCTGTGGTCCGTGAAGAAAACAGTACAAGTGCCAAGCAGAGATGTTTCCAGCTAGTTATTGTGTCTTACAGCACAAAGACACAAAATTGTATGGTGCTAAGGAACAACCAGACCATATATTTTGTGTGCACCTCATGTCTGAGCACCTTGCTGCTCTGGGGTCCATGCAGGTGTGCAGGTGACATTCACAGCTCCACACATGCAGATTTCCATGATGTGCTCGGCCTCCCCTGGCACAGCTTTGTGCCAGCCCAGCATCTCCTCAGAAGGGAGAGGTGGCCCAGGATATGTTTCCTTCTGCTCCCTCACACCAGCCTGCCTGGCTGTAGAAGAGCTGGTTCCCATCACTGCTCTGAAGCATAAGTAACNAAGAAAAGAGAAGAAAAGAGAAGAAAAGAGAAGAAAAGAAGAAAAAGGTCACTGATTGTGAAGTTTGAAGAGGCTTGAACTGTATGAGACCTAGCATTTCTGTTCTGTTAATTCCAAGTTAAATCAGACTAAAAGGAAGATGAGTGAAGATAATGGAGAAAGAACAGAAAAACATGGCTTTGTTTCTAAAAGGCAAGGCTACCAAGCCTGATTCTATCTAAGGGTATGCTAACAGACATTTTCTAACATTAACCTGGAAAACTGATTCACCTGGCGAGGATAGGAATGTCTCTGTGTGTGTGTATGTGTAATGGGGAGCATGAAATTCTATTGCATATTTTGAGAAGTAGCAAACTTTAGGTGTTTTTCTTTCATAAAAATTTCAGAAAATCTTTGAAAAGCAACATTTGCATACCCCTTGTTTCTTTCAGTTCCCATATGTGTCTCTTAATTAAAACTTTTTGCCCTTTTTTTAGTTTGTTTTCTTTTTAATGAAGGCGTAGGGTGAATCAATGAGGTACAGAGATGTAAAGGTTTCTTCAAGATCTTTCTATTTCTTTTCAGCTCCTGGGGGGTGGGGCAGTTTCTGGGATCGGTATTTCATTTGATTTGGAGTGTTGAAACTCTGCCTTGCGAGGGATGTGCATTTTACAGCAGTTGTCTGCAGGCAGTGTGAGATAACTCATGCCTGGGAACAGGCTTGTGCAAGGGCTACTTTGGCCTGAACCAGCGCACGTGCCTGCCCTGCGCTGGAGGCACTGGAATTTCAGGAGGTACCCATTGTCTTCCTGAACTGGTTTTTCTGGCGATGGACTGAACTCCCCAGGCTCTGCATGCAGTCCAACAGGGGCTTTGGAAGTTTAGCTTTGGCAATCAGACTGAGGTAACATCAGGTGCAGTCTGTGTGTTTGTCCTTTCCTGTTGCCCTGCTCGCAGTACTGTGAGGGAGGGTGATAGCAAGCCCGTTCTTGTAATAGTCAGACTCTTTAATGGCGTGTGAATGCCTATGCTAAAAGAAGTGTTTAAAAGTTTAGAAGTTTACAAGCACATAAAACTAATTGGGCAGACAAACCTTTACTGACAAAGGAGATAGAGTCTAATTCTAGAGACTTTTTCAATATAGAAGTACAATTTGAAGTATAAAACTTACAAATAATAATTCTTTTTTACAAACTGTACAAATGTGTGCTGCCCATGTTCCAGGGACTCATGTCTATGAGTCTTCAGATGGAAAATTTGAAATGTTCCATGAGTTCTTCTTCCTCTTGCATTATGGTCGTATGGACATTGAATCTTTGAGTCCTGATTATCACAAATATGCAAATTTCAAAGTGCTTAACATTCTCCAAGTGACCTGTACACCTAATATTTTTTAATCTAAATAATCCACTCCTGAGATTATTTCTACTATACAATAAGAAGGATAACTATTCAAGATCTCTGGTTCCGCTCCTGCTTCCTGCAGGAGAATGGAAACTTCGGGATGTGCAAAATGTATCGTATAACAGTTTCTAGAAACTGAAGAAATCCTTGCTCGCGTTGCAAGGAGTAGCTCTTCTACAGTCAGACACAGTGATCGCTGGATCGGTTTCTTTTTCCATAAGAAGAGCAATACAAATACTGAGCAGCCTGGGAAGCAGACACAGTCTGTTGTAGCTTCCAAGTGTTGTATTTTGCCTCACTCTTCTGAAGTACTGCTCTGCAGAGTTGTTTATCAAAGTTCCCTGGTAATTACTGATATATTGCAACTTCTTATATAAAATTGCCTTCTGGATTCTCTGTCTCTCTTTACAAATTTTTCTCCAGCAGTAAGAAAGTACAGCCATCAAATGCTGTGCCACCAAAATTTTCAAGGTTCTTCATCTGAGATGTGCTTGCTACAAAGAGCATTATATTCAGGTGGCAGCTGCTCGAGCTAGCTCAAAACCTGTACCTGTCAGTGGAAGGGCAAATAACTGAAGCCATACTGGGTTCAGCCTGTAAATAGTGGTCAATACTTGTGGGCAAACTTTGGTTCTGGGTCTGTCATTCACAAGGTGAATTCAATGATTATGGGGTTAGGGAGTGGCAGGGGTGGTGGAAGAGGCTGAGCAGTGAAGCCAGGACCCCAGTCTCACTGGGACAGAGGGTGCATCTCCTTTATTTTTTTTCATAATTTAGTCCTTTGGAGGGGGGTGGGAAAGATGTCTATACTCTTTGAATTGTTAACATGTAGGTAGTAACACAGAGTGGATTTAACACTGTATGAATTTGCATCTCAATGACTTTTTGCACTTTGCTTCACTTGGGAGACATTTCACTGACATTCACTTTTCTTTAGTACCAGGCAGGATTATCTCCACAATAATATCCAGCACAATCACAGAGACTCTTAGGTGTAGTGGTCCACATGCTGGTCTTCTTGCAGGTATAGCTGGTTGTAATTTTAAAATAATTTTTAAGGCTTGCTTTGTGTCTGCCATACCTTTGGACTCTGCACTGGATGGTTCAGAGCTGGGCTTCAGGCTGGGACAATTATGAGACCGGCATCTGTTTGAAGAAGTGGAGCATGTGGTGCGGTTTCTGAAAAAGGTTACAGGGAAGCCCAGATGTGTTATCAGAAGTCTGGGGACAGGAGGAATGTTTGTAAATCAGATCTAGGGGAAAAGGGACATTGTAGCATTGCTACCTGGGTGATGACCCCAATGATTGCTCTGCTTTTGCATCATAGCCTGGCCCAGCTGTTATCATGATGATCTAGGCAGCTTTTTAACAGGGAGGTATGAGATCCAGTGTCCCAAAGAGTGAATTTATTCTGTTATAAAGTAGTTGAAACTATGCTGGAAGATGGCAGTCCATTTGTAAGTGTAAATATTTGCTAATAGACCATAATGGTAGTCTCTGAACCTCTTCCCCGTCTTCTGCTCCAGTATCTTGAGCCAGCTGGCTGTGATGCCAATTGAGACACAGAGATTTCACAGTGTACCTCTAAGCAAACACAGTGCATGTTTCTTTTCTTGGTTTGGGAGCACATTTCTCGTACACATTCTTCTCTACTTTTAAAGATCCTTTGGCATAGATATTCTGAATCCAACTGTATCTGAGGTGAAAAGATTGCTGTGGAAGAGAATACAGTTTGTGGTGTGTTACTACTATCCATGAAATAGCAAAATCTTGAAAAATACAGAAGACACAACAAATGAAATTAGGCTCACTGTACCTGAGCTTTACTGGAAAACAAATAAAGGCTTAATTAGGGATTACAAGTTTGGATACTCACATGGCTTCAACATAAATCTCCAATCCCACTGACTTGCAAAAGCTCTTTCAAATATTTGGTTGTAACTGCACATAAACAATAGTCAGGGCAATATTTATGGAGTAATCAAGAAGGCTATACATTTGCCAGAAAACAAACTAATGTCCACAGCCTGCCCTAAATTCCTAAAAACCTGATAACTCTGTCATGAAGGTAGAGATTAGACAGCTCAGCTGTGACTCTGTGGAATTTAATCCTTTTATTGCTGCTCCCGTAAAATTTCAGACAATAAAGCAGCATTGCAGTAGCATCACATTAACATTTTGCAGGGCAGTGTGATAACGTTCCAACAGTATTTGCAAATTGTTAGTCTTTTTGAAAGCTGAAGTCAGAAACATCTCTGCTGACCATAAAATCTCAGTTTTGCCCAAGACGTGTGGATATTTTACTGTTGGGCTCTGCCTGGGGTTTATATCTGTGGTAGCAGATAATCTACTGAGAGGCAGCTAGTTCTTATTTGTATGTAATATTACTTTACATTCAGCCTGCTATGAGCAATCTTATGAATTGCTACTGATTTGTATTCACAGTTTTAGCAAGTGTGTGAAAAATATATAGCCTATAATTATATCTACCTGTGCAAAACAGAAAATTAGAATGATTCATCTCCCTTGGAGAAGTTCTTACATTAAACATTTGTTTGACAATTCTTTGGAAAAAGTCACCTTCTCCTATTTGCAAGTAGTAGGAAACACAGAAGTATTTTTCTTAACCTTTCATTAATCATGAATTAAATATTTTCTTTAATACTAGAAATGTAATTTTTTCTCCATTCATAGAGGTTTTTATTTTCATTAATGATCCAATATATCTGTGTCTCCTTCTGTTTTCATAGACAAAATTTGCTTTGAAGTACTGTTAAATATTTTGTATATTTTTATTTAAGACTCCCACATAAAGGCTATATAAATATGGATATGGTTACACACGTGGTCAACTTCTTTTAAATAACTGAGCAGTGTACCCGATCGCTTGTCATGTTTGAAAACTGGGAGCAGAGGCTACAAATATGCCCCTCTCTTCTCCCATTTTTTATTGCATCATGTCACGTGCCACATATGAGCTTGTGGTCAGAAGTACCTGTATTTGTTTCTTTTGTCTTATGGAGTGGTCGCAGTCTTGCAGTGCTTCAGGCTCTGTGTCTCTCATCCTGCTGAGTGTGGGAATGCAGGGCTTTGGGTGGGCGATCCCTGTGGAAGCTGCAAAACTGGGTGGGACTGCCTGGGAGCTGTTCCTGCTTCTGGGGCGGCCAGATGTGGGTGCCCAGATCCCTCTGGGTGAGGGAAGCACATGCTCCTGGCCCCTCTATAAAGGCTGGATATCCAAGGGAAGCTGGCTGTGAGGGTAACAGGCTGTGAGCTGTAGGGAGTAGATGCAATCTTCTGCATTAGCCTTCTCACTGACTCTAGGCTTCCTCTGATTTCTCCAAACCTTAATGAAAAGGTGGTTCAGAGTCTTTGCTAAAGTGATTGTAGACTTTGTGTTAACCAGGGGTAGGTGCCATGATTGACAGTCAAATTCAGTTAATTCCCAACCTGAATATAAATATGTCTTTTTTCTGCTTCCTCTCTTTCTCAGGCCACAAAAGATTGTGGTTGTATGTTAGCCCTCCATCATCTTGCTACTTCTTCCTACTCCATCCCCTTCCTCCTTGCTGAACTGTAACCAGGGTTAGAGGTGTTCGGAGCGCTATTCGTAAGGGGATGTGGCAGAAGGGTGTTGGCTGACTGAAATTCTGCAGGGCTGAGCAGGATGTAAGCTCAGTGGCAGTGGTGCTCTGCTGCATCGGTACATTCAGCTGACAACATCTTACCAAGCCTCATGTGGTCTCCTTTTCAGGAGACAGAATCAAGTTTTGCTTTGGACTCTGTTGATTCTCAGTGATGAATACTGGGCTATGGGTAATCAACCCTTTCCCTTTTCTGTTACAGAGCTCCAACATGGGAGGCAAACTGAGCAAGAAGAAGAAGGGATACAGTGTCAATGATGAAAAAGCTAAAGACAAAGACAAGAAGGCTGAAGGAGCAGCAACTGAGGAAGAGGAGACTCCAAAAGAGGCTGAGGATGCCCAGAAAACCACAGAGACCACAGAAGTGAAGGAGAACAACAAGGAGGAGAAGGGAGAAAAGGATACTCAGGTCACTGCCAATAAGACAGAAGAAAAAGAAGGGGAGAAGGAGAAAACAGTGACCCAGGAAGAAACCCAGAAAACAGAACCTGAGAAGTCAGAGGCTGTTGTTGATGCAAAAGTAGAGCCACAGAAGAACACCGAACAGGCACCCAAGCAAGAGGAGCCAACTGCTGCCTCTGCTCCTGCTGCCAGTAGCGAAGCACCCAAACCCTCTGAGCCTAGCACCGATGCAAAAGCTTCCCAGCCTTCAGAAGCCACAGCTCCCAGTAAAGCAGATGACAAGAGCAAAGAGGAAGGGGAAGCCAAAAAGACTGAGGCTCCCGCAACGCCTGCAGCCCAAGAAACTAAAAGTGAAGTGGCCCCAGCTTCAGACTCAAAACCTAGCAGCAACGAGGCTGCGCCCTCTTCCAAGGAGCCCGCGGCAACAGCAGCACCTAGTTCCACTGCTAAGGCCTCGGACCCTGCAGCCCCTCCAGAGGAAGCGAAACCTTCTGAAGTTCCAGCGACTAATTCGGATCAAACCATAGCAGTGCAAGATTAAATTGGACAGCCTGTTGAAACAACCACTTAAAACAACCTGTGTCTTTTTTTTATTTTTTCAGCTATACTAACTCGTTTCAGATCTGAAATAGCAAATATGTATTGCCCAGAAAAGAAGGAGAAAAAAAAAAAAAGAGAGAAAAAATGAAAAGGATGTCCCATCAAGCTGGGAGGGAGGGAGGGGGGAGAATCCAAATAGTATTTTTGTGGGGAAATATCTAATATACTTTCTGCCAACTTGACACAAGTCCTGGATTAAAATAAATAAATAAATAAATGGATGTCTGAAAGTACAGCACATCTTTTGTATCTGAACTGCTGTAAATGCACTCCACCAGTGTATCAAAATCTTCTTTTTGTTCTGTAACGGGGTTTGGGAGTGATGCGTTTGATTCTGCCCACTAGGTTTGTGCCAAGGCAATCAGATCTTTATGAAAGCAGTATTTTCTGTGGTTTTTTTTTTTATTTACAGCCTTTCTTATTTTGATATTTTTTTTATGCAGTGGATGAATGCCAACTTTCAGACAAAACCCACTTAGCTGTCCACATATTTCTCAATGCCAATCCTCCAATTCTTCCTCTCCAAATATTTTTTGGGAGTAAAAAGCATTCTCATCCTACTTAGCCTACCTAGATTTCTCATGACGAGTTAATGCATGTCCGTGGTTGGGTGCACCTGTAGTTCTGTTTATTGGTCAGTGGAAATGAAAAAGTCTGCGTTCATTGCAGTTCCAGTTTCTCTTCCATTCTGTGTCACAGACACCAACACACACTCATTGGAAAACAAATGAAAAAACAAAATGTACAATGGATGCATTGAAATTATATGTAATTGTATAAATGGTGCAACAGTAATAAAAGTTAAATAATTTAAAAAATATATAAGTGTAAAGACTGATTAAATCTTCACTTTCACCCGCTGAGAACTAGGCAAAGGAAGTTCTTACACTAAGAGAAGAAGTATTACATCTGGGGCTGTTTACTTTCCTATAAATAGGCACTCTCCAACTGCCACAAGTGTTCTTAGGTAGGGTTGGAAGAGATGGCCAATGAACAGCGCACCTCATATATGATTGATCCCAGTCAAAATAGAAATGGCTTTTGCCTTAACATGCGGAAAAAAAAATGCTCTCCTGCTATTTTGAAGAGCCACAGGCATGCTGACTGAGTTTTAATTGGGATTAAGACAGCGGATTTGAAAAACTGATCTTTTAAAATGAGGCAATTAAATTTAATCCTAGTCCTATTAAATATTTCTAGTGCTTTGTTCTTTTCCCCATTACTATTGCGTAGGAGATAAACCACCACCGCCACAAAAGGCCAGTCCTGTGTATTTCAGATATGGATAACTTTGTGTAGCTGAGCAGAGTTTAGCCCAGCATAAACATTTTTCACTACTTTTGCCTATTTGCTACATTTTTATTTTACAGAACAGCTGAGTAATTGCATTTTCTGCTGAGTGGTGTCATTGGTGGATACGGACGATTCCAGTGCCGAGCCCGGGATTCACAAAACCAGTTAAAGCAGCATATTTGGCCTGCCTATTAGTAAAATTTTAGGCAGAGCAGAAGTTCTGAAAGAAGTGGGCAGTGGTAAATAGAAACACAGCTGGTACACATACCAAAGGGGTGAGCAGGCTTGTATTTAGTAAATAAGGAAAATGGTGGTTTAAAATGGTATAAATTATTTCAAATACTTTCTCTCCATGCAGTGAGGATGATTCATTCTACAGACTTGCATAATACTAATCCTAATTTTTTTCAGAAATACAAACTTCCTATACCATGCTGGCAATACTGTTCTGCAGCTGTGCACCTGGGAAAAGCTTACTGGAACAGGCAGTTGGGTTTAGATCAGGTCATTCACCTCCATGAGTCTTGTACCACCATGAAGCTTTTGCATCCTTAATGTGATGCTGAATGCAGTCTTTAATTCTTTGGGGTAATTAAAAATACCCTGTGCTCCACAGCTGTATCCAGCCCAGGAGCCCCTGCAGCTGAGGACAGTGAAGTCTTAACACACATGCTGAGCTTCTCACAACCTGCTTGCTGATGGCAGGTTCAGTCCCAACAATACTGCAAAGAAATATTGCGGCCCACATGGCTGGAAATCAACAGCATATGGTCAAAGAAATATGCAATTTTGTTTGGGAAACTGAAAATCTGCACAGCCAAAGATCACTGCACTTAAAAATCTTCAGTAGTCTCAAAAGATAAAAAAAAGAAAGTTGCAAGTATGATGTTTTAAATACTTCTGTTAATTGAGAGGCCGGCAAAATTTTTCTTTTTCACAGTTGCTAAATTTCTTAGTGTATAACTGATGGTTAAAAGGCATTCTGGCCAAGGCCACTGCTCCAAAAAGCTGCTATTCTATACCTACATACACAAGGAAAGAAATACTCTATTCGAAGAGCTCATGAACCAAATGTTCAATAGAAATGTGATGCATGTTGCTTGCCTGAAGAGCCACAGGAAGAGGTGAGAGCCTAGAGGGTTGCTTTTCTTCAGTCCTGTTCTCATCTCCAAGATACTCTTCTTTTCTGCGTTATAATCGCTCTTTAATGACAGTAAAAGTATGCTGAGAGTACAGAGCTAGCAGGCATGTTAATGCTCTGAGCGTAAGCACACTGCAGATAACCTCAAAGGACCCAACCCTTTTGTGAAAGTGTGCCAAAGGAACAGAGAAATTCAACCCTGGGAAAGAACCCTTGCTATTGTTTAGAGCCCCCACACAGACATGTTTGCTAGGTCTCCCTTGTTTTGCACTGGAAACTGTCAAGAATCTTTTGCTTTCTCTTCAACAATAGGAAGGTCCGTGCCACTGACTTTGTTCATACTTTGCTTGCTCTTGCACAGCAAAGAGAAGCTCAGATGTACAGCAACCTTCTCTTCTCTTCTCTTCTCTTCTCTTCTCTTCTCTTCTCTTCTCTTCTCTTCTCTTCTCTTCTCTTCTCTTCTCTTCTCTTCTCTTCTCTTCTCTTCTCTTCTCTTCTCTTCTCTTCTCTTCTCTTCTCTTCTCTTCTCTTCTCTTCTCTTCTCTTCTCTTCTCTTCTCTTCTCTTCTCTTCTCTTCTCTTCTCTTCTCTTCTCTTCTCTTCTCTTCTCTTCTCTTCTCTTCTCTTCTCTTCTCTTCTCTTCTCTTCTCTTCTCTTCTCTTCTCTTCTCTTCTCTTCTCTTCTCTTCTCTTCTCTTCTCTTCTCTTCTCTTCTCTTCTCTTCTCTTCTCTTCTCTTCTCTTCTCTTCTCTTCTCTTCTCTTCTCTTCTCTTCTCTTCTCTTCTCTTCTCTTCTCTTCTCTTCTCTTCTCTTCTCTTCTCTTCTCTTCTCTTCTCTTCTCTTCTCTTCTCTTCTCTNAAATGTTCCTGATACTATTTTTATAATGAATTTTGGGCATGGAAAAACCTTAAAGTTATGTTAAATTATTCATAATGAAATGGCTTCCTAGAAGCAATGCCTACCACTTGCCCCATAGTTGGTTCCATAAACTTCTGTGTCTGTACAGAACAAGACACCTCCTTTAAGAAACAGTACAACAAAACATTACAGGATGTGTTAGTGTCTTATGTGATAGCATTTCCAGGCACATGTCTGTGTGGCTACCACTATCTAAACACTGACTTCGGAATTTCTGCTGGAGCTTCCTTTGTGTCCCAGCATTGAACTAGGAGGTCTGTCTGGTCTCTGTCCCACTGACCCTTGCCTTTTCCAGATCACCATGAACTCCAGCTTAGTGTAAATGTCCTGAATCAGTGGGTGCATCAAGTCCTCAGTCTCCCTTCAGGAACTTCTTATCACTACATCACATTTCTGTGAATTTATCCTTATTTAACCAAATAGGGGTATGTCTCAAAAAAATGCCTCAGATTTGTTGCCACTGCTGCAAATAAACATTTTCTTACAATATATTTCTTTAGTACATCTTCCTCTATGCTTTCATTGTTGTCTTGTTGCATGCAATTCATAGTATTTAAGGTTCTTTTTCAAGATTTTTGACATGATGATCATGTGGTTTGCTGTTTTTGTTTAGCAATACATATCTTCTTTCTTCTACATTAAACTCTTGACATTTATCTTGACTGCAATTTGGTTGACTTTCTGCCTTTCATTTCATTATTTATATATATAATTTTTTTACATCCTGTTTTATATTTAACCTCTCCACTACATTTCATGCAACATGAATGCATATCGGCTGTTAAGTGGTCAGATTTA
Source organism: Phainopepla nitens (assembly GCA_013400175.1). NCBI lineage: Eukaryota > Metazoa > Chordata > Aves > Passeriformes > Bombycillidae > Phainopepla > Phainopepla nitens. The sequence continues at coordinate 814,950 of VXBQ01010472.1, read as the reverse complement.
GAAACCATGGCACTCCAGCAATGGGAAAAACATAGCCAGCAAAAGGAACAGCAATATACCTGTGGCTTCCTTCACTGCTGTGAAAACATATCTTCTTCAGGACTGGCAGAGCTTTCCTTGCTGCATTTATCATGATGGGGTCAAGATCAGCCCACAGACTTAGGTAAGCAGGAGTTTTTTTGCTTTTTTTGTTGTTGTTGTTTGTTGGGGAAGAGAAGAAAGGAGTGGATGTTTTGAAACATGGCCACAGAAGTTGGGACACAGAACATATGACACAATCCTTTTGTTTCCTGGAGACAACACAATTGTATTTTAGCTGGCCACCACAGGGCTACTAAGTATTTTCAGCTTGTCAGAATTCTTGTCTCTCTTTTAGCTTATTTGCTTGTCTAGGCAATAAATATTAATTCCAGCTCTTACTCTCATGGCTGTTTAAATGTATTATCTCTATCTTTAGCTTGTCTTCCTTCCACAATTTCAATCTGACAGCTCTTTGAGCTTCCTATTGCATCAGGAGGCTAACTGAATTTCTTGATGTCTTGGCTTGATCAAGATGATTTTTTTGAGACTGTTCAGTCAAGTGAGATGCAGATTTGATGGAGTTACAAGCTTTTTTCACTTACAAAGCAAAAATTCAAAGACTTTACAGGATATTCCTGCTGAGGTTAGAGTGAAATCTTCCTGCAAGTCCTATCAGTCTGTTTTTTGTAATGTCATCAGGTTGCTGCAAAATGCATAGCTTGCTGAACATCGCTGCTAGTTCAGCTGGTCAGTAATTTTAGATTAACACTTGGCAAATTTCGACATTTGGACTCTCTTGAGAATCAAACAAATTGTACTGGGCTCAATTCAAGGACAGAAACAGAGCTGTTTGCATTAGGAGATAGAAAAGTAATAGAATAATTTTTTTAAACTTTATTCAGTTCCATCCTGTTCAGAAATTAGCTGGTCTTTTCAATTTGGGAATGAGGCAAATCTCATAGCAGCAAGACTGTATGTTTCCTAGCCACAAAATAGTCTTTAAAACTTTAAAGTTAGTACTTTAAGCCTTAAACTTGACCAGCAGATGTTTTTATCACAGGCTACACACACCTCTGAGAAGCAGGGCTACTGGAGGTACCCAGTGTGGCAGGAGGACGGCTCCTGGTCTTTTATTCTGTCTATTCCAGTGGCTCTCATTTAGCACCCATTTTCCCCATCCTTGTGTAATTGGCTTTCTACCAGTGATAGGTTTATTATGTCTTAATGAGAATAGTGTGCAGTAATGACAGACTCCACTAATGCTCCACAAATCACATTTTTCTGGATTTGAAGTTTTTTTAAAGGTTCTGGCATTACTTGCAGGATTCTGGACTGAGGTGGCAAAAACTTCTATGTTTACCAAGTAGAATATTAATTGATATGGTGGGAAGGAGAAGCTGAAAAAATAAGTATGGTATTGGAAATTGGTGCATGCCTGAAAGAGCAAAGCCTTTATTCTGCAACAGTCCAGGATTCTGCAATGGCTCACTGTAAGCTAAAAGACCCTACGGAGATTTCAAAAAATATCACATGTCAGTATGCTGAATACATTGTTGGTTTAAGCTCCGCTGCTCTGTCCAATTATCTGAACTTTGTCAGCTGCACTTCATTTTTTTTTATTCTTAAATAAAAGACAGCATTCCTAAGCTAGCATTTTTTTTCAAAAGGTGAACAACAGTATCTTGTAATGACTACATTGCAAAAAAAAAATTCAATCCCATTAAAACTTGAGTAACATTTCCCAGTAAAAGAAGCTCTAAAACTACCTAGAAATATTTTCCACCATTTTATCTAGAAATAAATTTTGAATAGTTTTCTGACAGTCATTTTTTTAAGGACATATTCAAAAATCATACATTTATAATATAACTATTTATGGTAAATCTATCAACAATCTAATGGTGGCTGGCCATACATTGCAGGCTAAGTAAAGAAAACCTGGAGTATGGGAGGGCAGATCATCTGCTGACAAAATTATTGATTTAGGTCCACTGAACTGTATGAAAATCATTTTATTTCAGTTATTCCATACAGGCTAAAAAAAAAGCAATAGCAATAGAATGTCACATTGTATTACATAGCACTGAATGTTCATATATAAACTGTTAACTTTAGTGATAAGCTAATATTAGACAGATTTGGATTTGATTGAAGCAGTGTATGAATACTAATTAGGAAAGTAATACAAGTTCTGAAATGGCATATTTAAAGGATTTATTTAAGACTTTAGGTAGTCAGTTTTTATGAATGATTCAGAGTGTTTCTGGTAGTCATAGGGGACAACATAAGGATTAACATATTTCTACATATGCACGTGAAAATTAAATGAAGATAAAAATTAATGCTAGTGGGGAGAAGTGGTTTATACTTCCTAGTAAGTGTTAAATTTAAACTGGTGTGTCATGCTGCACTTATCTTGGGCCTGAATTCTGCCTTTCACTGTATCTTTGTGTTCTAGCTTAGCTGCATCCCACACGTTTGACTAGACTTTTTACTGCACTGCCATTTTTTCTAACTATACCTGACCCAATTTTTATATACATTTTTCTTGTTTAATCTGCCCAGACCAAGATGCCTACTTGAATGGACATCATAAAGAGACGATGACCCAAACTATCAGATGAACCTCTAACATTCAGACCAGCTCTGTGGTACTGGGTTCCTTCTGTTACCTCTGACTTTGGTGTGTCCATACCAATGGCAGGGAGTGGGAAATGATTTCAGAGGGTTTTAATGCATTTTGTTTCCCTCTCTTCCAAGTGCCCCAAAAGTAAAGATGGCTGATATATTCTAGCATGCTGAGCTGGAGGGTGCTTCTTTTAGCTGAAAGTTTGAAAACTTAGAAAAAAGCTATTCAGTTCCTTTAGTTCCTATTCAAGATGAGCAGAGAATGGAAGAGTTTGAAAGCCTGAGAGCTGGTATAAGCACAAAAGTGATATTTAACTTCATGGTAGAACTGAGTTGACAAAGACACGGGCTGTGTCCTGAGAGGAGCAATACCTTAGGAATGGGGTCTCATACAGTATTGTAGAGGAGAAAGCTGAGTATAAAAATGTAGCTACCGCAAGAACAATTATCACTTTTAGGCAAAAGCAAAACTGGTAATTATTGGAGGAGCATCTAGTTTGGCAGAAAGGCCTAACCATTGTTGCAATAGTTTTTAGAGAAGAGATCACATTTGAAAGGCCTTCAAAGAGATTTTTCGTATGATGTTTATATTTCTGAGACTGATTTTAGATGACAAATGCAATAAAATATGTTTTGGTGTACTCCGTAAAATTTTTCAGCATCATAAGCAAAATCTTTCTATAGCAGGATATAGGAGTGTAAAAAGAAATGGACTGTGATGTCAGTGAAGTTCAAGTTTCTCTCTAGCACCCTGAATATATGTAGTGTTTCCAATAAAGATGAGAGGATGGGATGGAAACTGTGGCAACAATTCTACACGGTGATCTGAGCTAATATTCAGTGAATATCCTGTTTTAGCGATGGTGTAATGAGATACTGTCAGATCCAATGGTACTATTAATCAGATCAAATTGCAGTCAATTTTAGTCATAATGCTTCACCATAGATATGGATTTTTGAAGGGAGTAACTTTTATGTGAATGGCTGTTTCCATTGATTTTATACCTTGCTGTCCAGTTTTAAAATCCCAGAATTAGTTTGATGATATTGAAATTAAGAATCAATCTATCTGTGGCAAGTCAGTGACAGGGTATGTGTAGATAGAGAAACTGACTGAAAAGACATTACAAGGTCAGACAATAATTTGAAAGGAGTCAGTCACCAGGGGATGTCAGCAGAAGTTTGCAATCAGTGTGAAAGGCAAGGGTAATGATTTTCAGAGCAACTCTTTAAATTAATGTGGAGGCAATATATGAGCTGGGAGTCTGGTCTAGATAGCATGGATCACAGGTTAGCCACGCTATGCAAAAAGAAAGCAGAAGGGTTTTCCTGCATGAGAAGGAAAAGAGAAAGTCACACATTGCTCTTAATTTTCCTTTCACTCCAGCTCTCCCATGTTGATATTGACTTCCTCTTTCAGCCTAACCTTTCCATCAAGGATCTCTTTCTTTTCCCCAGTACTTGCTTTAGTTAATAAGCCAGATTTTCCTAAAGTGGCCAAAGCACCTGTTTAAAAGGAACATGATACATATCACTTGACTTTCAGAGAACTCCTCTGCTTCTGAAAAGGCTTCAGGTACAACCTTGCCCTCGAACTATGTACAAAACAAAAATGTACCAGCTCACCTGGTACCTGAAACCATCACATGCTTTACCCTGGTACCACGTAGATTTTCTCCCCTGTTTTTTTACTATGAAGATACACGCAGATGTGTAGTGTTTTCATATTTTTCTTAAAAAACAATGATCCTATTAAGCCAGTGAGGCCATTTTATGAGCAGCTTCTCTGGCAGTCTTGTGTGCTGCCAGACCTGGCCTGACCACGAGGGTAAGAAGAGCTGCCCACTTTTATCTCACCAGGGCTCCCTGATTCTGTCTGCCCGCCAGCTGTTCTTCCTTCCTCCTGGGGTGCAGCTGCACCAGTCTACTGCTGAAGGGTCTTGGCTTGGAGGACAGTAAATTATCTGGGGAGGCCGTGGAACCACCTCGAGGGAGCTTAAGCATGGCAAGAAGAACTCTTTGACAGGATTTACATGGATATGGTTGCTTATCCCTTAGGGCACTGGAATGGAAAGCCCTAAAAGACTTTGAAAGTCAAAGTCTTTCAAGTTTTCTATGGTTCTGTAATTACCAAAGGTTGTCCCAGTAAGAACTGCTTTCGTTCATCTCAATAAGAGTTCCACTGTATCTGCTTTCATGGAATAATAATTCATTCTACATTGCCTTCAGCAGGACCAAGGGCAGTACAAGGTACTCTCACATGGATTTTTGAAGTGTTGCCTGAGTGCCTGCAATGAAATATTTCTCAATTTTACTTCACTTTGCCTCCCTCCTCTTACATGGTTTAATTCCAGCCATTCTTTTCTCCACCAGGCCATCAATAGACAAAATTGTTTACTTTTTTTCTGTGTACATCAATCACTTCTCAGATGAGAAACAACAGCATGTGTTTTGGTCACAAGCCTCCTCTCACATTCTTTACTTCATGTCTCAGCCTGCTATAGGCAAGGACAGTGTTGCTATTTCAGCTAAGCAAAATCATCAATCATTATAAATCCCCTTGGGAATATGCGTATGTCCAGCAGTAGTGAGAATTTTCTAATCTTTGTGTGCTTTATTTAAAAGTGCAATTCACAATGGATCTCTGATGAAAAGTGCCAGTAACCCTGCAAACTCTTAGTCTGCTGCCTGTGCAGAACTGGGCGAGGCTTTCTTTTAAGAAGTATTTCTGCTGATTTGGCGGAATTGGACCAGCAAATTGTAGCGATGAACTGGATAAAAATGACCTGGAAAATCCCTGCCTCATGTACAGTGCTGACTGCTGAGCAATCATTGCTGTTCTGTGCTTTTTCCTTTGTGCTGGCCTGTGCATAGAAATACTAGTGCTGAGTTAATTCAGAGCTCGGATAAGCACAGGGGAAACCACAAAATTTTAAATTCCCTCTTTTTATCCTGAAGAGAAAATAATTTTCTAAGCCTTTCATTTTTGTTGTGGGGAGGGAGCAACAAGATTAGAAACTGAAGCTAGGTTAGACTCTCTTGAGTCCTCATGCATCTCCACATAGCCACGTTAGGGCACAAGAAGCTGCTCATAAATGACTCAGCCATATGCGTCAGAGTAATTAGGTCCATTTTAAACCCAGGAACTAACAATTTTGAGGATTCTTTCAAACCCTTTCCAGTTGAAAATTCCATGGGTTCTTCTCCTTCTGAACTTTGTCTTAGTTTCTTGCATCTATCAACACCAAAGCTTCAGAGCAAAATATCTGCAGAAACTTCTGGATTTTGTATCGAGATTTTTGGAAACCACTACAGATTTCACGTGTTCCCCGCGCTTCCTATCTTAGTTTGTCAAAATTCTTCCAAATTTCAGTGAACTTATGGACCAGACTACACTTTCAACTTCCCATGATTTTAGTCAGAAAAATCACGCTGTCAGGAAAATTATGCTGTTAAAATAATCATTAAAGCTATTAGAATGAAATTTTTAAAAAAGGAAATTTTATTTTCAAAAGGCGCACTTGCATGAGGGCAAGATACATCTTTTCCATAAGAAAAACTGGAATTGCTGAACAATAAGCTGTGCCCTTCCACAAGGTCTGGACTGTTTATTCATGGGTGGTTCCTAAAGATTCCTCTCACCTGGTATCTGAAACAGTGGATGGCTTATGCTGTTACCGTGTAGGTTTTCTCCACTGTTTTATCACTTTGCAGATACAGGCGGGCGTGAAGTGCTTTCATACTTGCCTGTCCCTATTTATAATACTCCCACGAAGTTCCTAATCTTTATTGAACAGCTTTATCTTTTACAAATAAGAAACATGAGTTTCTAGCAGAGGGTACAATTGGAATCGTGGTGAGAAGTTACTGAATAACTAAGGGGAGAGCCATGTTCCTTGAGCAATTGTATCAAAGCTAAACATGGTTAATGAAGAGTAGACAGCTCCTTTTTCTCTTCCTGATGTGGTTAACAAAGATCTAAGAGAGATGAAATAACACTGTGGTTTAATTATTTTTTTCCCCCTCTGGAAAATGTCAGTATTTCTAGTTCTCATAATTTTCTTTTAGGGAAGTATTCCAAACCTCTCCTATGTGTAAAGTATTTGGTATCACAATGATTGCAATGGCTCTTTATGCTCATTATCTGCACTAACTATTCAGAAGTGATGCTATTTCTATTCATTAAGTGAATGGAATTATAGAACATGTACTTTGGCATTTTCCACTCATGGACTATGAGGTATGTTTCATATGTTGATTTCTCTGTGGAAGAAAAATGGCAGTGTGTGTATACCTATTACACAGAGCTGTTGCAGTGGGCCCAGTCATTTTGCACAGTGAAGTATAGCCATACTGTGGCTGGTAACCCAGACAATCACAGATATCCCCACTCTATCATGACTTTGTTTAATGAGATATTTTTTTACCTTGGGACAAAGACAAAACTATTTATCTCCCCTTGATTTGCTTAGTTTTAAAGCAACTGTCTAAGAGTATATTCAGGACAGCTCTCAAGAGGCGCTGGAAGCTTGAAACAGGCAGTGGAAAGTTAGGGAGAGAAAATATTTTTATTATTATTGATTTCTTATTGTGCAGCACTTAGCAGCTGCTTTACTAAGACATATTATTTTTAGGAGATCAGCTCTATTTTTAAGACTTTAGAGCCTGAAGCATTCTGTAGATGTTCTCAAATGTATTCTCTACTCTTAATGAAGGGAAAAATGATACAGAAGGTTAAAAAAATGGTATCACTCTAAAAGCTTGAAATCAGTCTAAAGCAGTCACATTTAGTTTGGGCTTCAGCTGCTTAGCAGTAATACAGCAGGTAAAGAAGTAGTGTGCATTACAGAATGACAGCCTAATTCACTTTGATTTTGGAAAATCAAACTGAAAAAACAGGCTCGTCCTGGAGAAGATATCTATGCTTTTCATTATTAACTGCTGTTCTGGAATCAGGCATATTCTAGTTACTCATGTAGCCCACATTCCCTCTCGTCTTCTTTGCCTCTCAGAGTCCAGGGGACTTGCAGCCAAATATTCTACTCTGACTAGGCAGTGTCATCTGATGGGAAAAAAGGTGGTGTGGCTGCTCTGCTCTTCCATAGGTATAGCTGCTGATAAAACAGGGGGAGAAATATTGCTGGTGAGATGCAAAGCTTAAGGGCTTATGTTTGCATGTATTTGTAATAATACTAACTCTATTAAATGATCTGAAAGTATAGAGATTCATTAAACCTCTGTGTACTTTGCTGTTCCAACAGGGTATTTTGGTAAGCTGCCTTTATGTAGATATCTGTCCAACATAAGCTAATGCTCCACTAAGAAAGAAAATGTTTCGGATTATCCTGGGACAATGAAGAGTCATTATGTGAATTACAGAAGTATAAATTACTGTCTGTTGGTTTAACTAGTCTGTGAGAGGGCTAAGTTGCCAGAGAAGCACCAGGGAAACAGTCAGTAAGGGAATGTAAAAGCACTACCTAAACTTAAGAGGTCAGGAAAGCATGAAGGGTGGTGGCTTCCTCTGCTGTCTCCCATTCATTTTCTCTTTTTACTTATAGACCGAGCAGTTTTCAGCACTTCTCCCTTTGCAATAGTTCTGTGATCTTCTGCAGGTGGACACTGCTGATGTATTGTAAATATAGAGTCTCTGTTGTGGACTTTAGCTTTACTCTGTAGCTCTCCTAACCACTGTTTCTTTTAAAGAATCCATAAAGTATGATCTAAAAAAATAATCTAACCTTTTCCTCTTACATGCCAGCATTCCACCTTTCCCATGCTGCAGGGTCTACAATGGTGATCTGATTTATTTGGTTTAAAGGCTTTCTTGTTTCTCTTTGATTTTGTTTTTTTGTTTGTTTGTTTGGTTGTTTTTTAACTATTTTGAAATCTTGACAGAAAGAGTATGACCACCTTCTCTTTGGGGAACAAGGTTCCCAATTAATCTGTTGTTTTTGTTATTGAGTAAAAGAAGTCACTGCACTTGCTTGTTCCAATAACCTCTCTACTTTATCTATATTTATCCTACCAAGCACTGCTTCTTCACATGTTAAAAAAAACAAAGAAAGAAAAGAGAATATATTACTAATCTTGTTCTGAATGCAAGTGAGGGAATTTTTGCTTTGACTAGTAATGAGCAAAGAACAAGGTCCTTGCAGAAAAGGCATTGGCTTGTGCAAAACACTGCAAGAATTAATTACACCATCTCTGATTTTAGTGTGGGAGAGGACAAGTTCAAAGTTGTATCAACAGCTGATTTTTCAAATTACCATTTTCTCTGATTTTCTCTTCAACTTGGAAGAGTCACTGCTATAAATAACAGGCAGGCAGAGAAGGTGAAGGAGGAAAATTGTTTGAAGGAGATGACTGACAATGATTTAAATTTTTCTCTTTACAGGACAAATACACTTTGAATCCTTGCTATGGTGAAAAGCCAATCCAAAGCCAGTACAGTGACTACTCAGGCACAGAAAGAGAGACTTAAATTCCCTTAGACAAAGTTCAGTCCTTTTGTCTTTCATATACAGCTCACTGTGTAAATAAAGACTTTATTTCTCTTTTTTTCTATTCTTTTTCTTTCTTTCTTTCTTTCTTTCTTTCTTTCTTTCTTTCTTTCTTTCTTTCTTTCTTTCTTTTTCTTTCTTTCTTTCTTTCTTTCTTTCTTTCTTTCTTTCTTTCTTTCTTTCTTTCTTTCTTTTCTCTCTCTCTCTCTCTCTTTCTCTCTCATTTTCTCTCTCTTTGATTCTTGTTATTCAATTTCATATTCAACTGACTGGTTCTCCAGCTGCATTGGACCAATACAGCTTATTAGACTTCAGACAATCATTGGTCTTAAGACTTCTCAAGATTTTAGCTCCAATTTTTACATTTAATGAAGTTGCTACAAAGTTAACACAGTTCCCAGAAAACAGAACTTTCCTCTGCTGAATTTAGCTTAGTTTGTCACATTGTATACAAAGTACATTTATTTAACCGCAAGACTATTTTAGAAGGAGTTTATTTGTGCCTCTAAGTTGCTTCAGACAGGCGAGCCAAGTGAAAGTGCCATGTGTACTCGTACTCACTAATTAACAGAATAGTCATAGTACAAATCTCCCAGTCTGAGCTGCACTATGATTAATGGTGAGCCCCCATTTAAGATTAATGCCTGATGCATTGTGCTCTCGGAAGGTTCATTTGTGCAGGCTGAGTTTTGTATTCTGGTACTGTTGTAAACACAATGAAGAGGTACTTTTAATAAAGGAGGATGTTGAAAAGTGTATTTCCATGTTTACTAGTAAAAGGCTGCAGGGAGAAATAAGTATAGAAGGTTACATCATCTGAAATACTCTAGAAGAAGTCGAGAAAAAAAACAAATTTTTCTTCTATGGAAAATTGAACCCTTAGAAATTTGGCTTTAATCTGAACAGAAAATGTTTCTATTTTAAAATTTCCAACAGAATATAAACTAATGAAAGTTGTAATTCTGACAAAGAAAAGTATTTTGTTAACTATTTAAACTATTAGAAGATTGTGATTATGTAGAATAATGTGAGATTGTATTCTATGTTTATACATGTATAAACACAGAATACATGTATTTGTAATGAATATCCTGAATGTTTGTATAAAATTACTAATGTGACCTAAAAATTATAAAGCTGTAACAACATTTATCAGACCTAAAATTATATATCTTAGACCTGAAACTATTTCCTTTTATTTTTGCCATAGGATGAAAGGAATGGTTTTTAAATGCCTCAGTTTTGACCAGAGCACCTTTAAAGCGGTGGTGAAAAATCTCCTCTGACCTTTCAGGGAGGCCTTAACATTTTTACGTTTTTCTGCTGAGAGGAGACAGTGTAAAAAAAGTTGAAGAACACATGTCAGAGCAAGAACTGAAGTTTGGCAGAAGTGCTGAACTTCACACACATAATACCTCCCAGGAATCGGCTGGGAGCCCACTGAAGTCAATGGGAATTTTTGACTGGCTGCAATGTGTGTTGGATCTGATCCAAAAGGGCTCTGTTCAGCAAAATACTTAGGTGGATTTTACTTCAGGCACGAGCTTAATGAGACTTTAGCAGGTACTTAAAAGTCATGCACACTTGCAATTTTTTTGAATGTGTGCTCAGTTTCTTTGAATTTCTTAAGATCTCTACCATGTGATTTGCTACAAAGTAATAATGAGAGAAATCTTGAAGCAGTGGTCTTTAGCTGTCTAAATACACAGAGAAAAAAAAGTTCAAGGGAAATGCTGGGCTACACTTCTCAAAGGAACCACAAAAAAGTCAAGTATTTCAGAATGGGAAGTGAGAAAAAGCAGACGTTATAACCATGGGATTTTCCTACTTTTAAATATGAGGCCAAATTTGCTCTGTGGTAGGACTGAAAGATCAAAGCAAAGAAGGTATAAATTGGCATATCAATCACTCAGATTAAAGGTTTGATTCATAGTGTATCTGCTCCAGAAGTGGAAAAAAAATGCGAAACAGCATTTAATAAGAATTTTGGCCTCTGGCATGTAGTCACTTCCATGCCAAAGTCTGCTTCACCCATAGTAGATCTATTTGCAAATGATAAATAGATTACAGTTTTTATTTTTAAAAGACGAGTAGGAGAACTGCTTGAATACCTATAGAAATTAAAATGAAGCTTAAAATGCAGCCTTGTAGATCTCAGCAGCTCGAAGCTATTGAAATAAGATTGAAATTTTCAAAGAGAACATTTCCTTTCTGACATTAAACAAAATATAGTCATGGGCTCTGTGGGAGAAAAGTAGGTATGAAGTTGTTAATAAATCGAGATGGATTAGAATTTAATTCCCAGATCTGGATCTAGGCAGGCTTCAGAATTCAAACCTCATGGTATAGGCTGAAATCTGAAGTCTGACGACACAGCACTTGAGTAAGTTAGGATTTGAATTCACTGGTAGAACTGATATTCTGAAGATATGTTTTTCATTAGTTATTAGCAAGTGTGATCTTTTTCTGTCCCTCAATAAATTGGGATTCTTAATCCAGTATATTGTTTTCCTGGTTTTAGTTTAGCTATTTTACAGTGACTTGATTCTGTGGATGTGTTTTACTGTTCTGATGTAGACGTGTTTAATATGTAGTGAAAATATGATCACAAACATATACTAGGTTTTCTTGATACCACATTACAGGGCTCAGTAAGTGTAGTCACCACATTAGCATCCTGCTCATGTAGTAACCAAAATATTTATGCAATTTTATCACAGCATTCAAAATGAATCACTGGCCACCCTCGGGGGATGCTTCCATCCAATCCATTGTCATTTTCTGGAATGACAGTCCTTCAGTGTGAAACCTGAGAAACAATAAACCCCTAATAAGGGTAATCGGAAAGCTCAGCCCTTGCAGGACCACATTCTGAGGTCGGGTGACTCATGTAAAAGCAATCCAGGCAGTCATGAGGCAAAGTTTTTGTAGCCACATCAGCTTTCCAGCATTTGCTGCAGTTCCCAAGTCTGACTTGTGCTCATTGTGCTCTTTGTCAGATTTATTAATGCATTGTTCTGGGTTTTAAATTACAGCCCGTAGCAATCATGTTCGTACACATCTCCTGTGGCAGGCAGCAGAGAAGTCTTAGAAGCAGAAATAAGCACACACACACAGTCTCTGCTCTCTGCAGGACACTGCTTGCTTAAAACAACTCTATTTTAAGATTGAAACTTTCTGTGAAGTTATCTAGTTGCTCCCTTCCATTTTCCATTTCACAAGCCTGTACTGCGGTTCTGGCTTATGTCTTTTATCCCCAGGAAGCAACCTGCCAGACCACTGTGAGGATGAGACATTCCTCCTGGTTGGGTTTACTGCCTTGCTTTCTTTTACCTCAAACCATTTCCAAATCAGGAATTTTAATCAAGTTGAATAAATCAGATTTCATTTAGGAAGAGCACTGGATCTTAGTTCACACTTGTGAATTTAACCATGGCATCTTAAGACATGACTGGCTTCATGCACCCATACTTTCTCTCTGCTCTGTCCTTTGTCCTTTTCTCAAGCTTTTGGTAGCAAGGGAAGCATGACTGTGTTACTCTAAATCACAGTCCTGTGCTTTAAAATTGTTTAGGAAAAGTTTTGTGTACAGTATGAGACCGGGAAAGCCTAGGAATGGATGCATAACTCCTTTGCTGTTCCCTTTCTGGGGAACCACAGTCACTTACACTGCTGCAGATGAATCACCACTGCTTGATGCTCAGAAACATTTGAATTATATTTATTTAAAGAGGCTGAATAAAACTAAGGATATCAATAGTTCCCCCAGGAAAAAACTGTAAGTACTAATAAATAACTGATACAATAAATAATAAATATATACTAAATATCATTCGGTCATACACGTAAAGCCACATACAGTTAGTGGAAGTTCTGTACCAGATCAAGGGTAAGTGACATGTGGACATTTATATAGAAAAAAAAAAATGCAGATGTCTATGGCTGATATATGATGGTTTGGACATAAGCATGGCAGCTGCTTTTGTGTCCTTCATGTACAAGAGAGTATGGCAATCACCATCTCAATGTACAGTGACTGAAGCCATTGAAACAACTTCTCAGATGTGTCTGGGCTTTACAGAACAACCTCAAATCACCAGGAGACAGACACCAGAAGGTCTCCTACCCAGTGTGAAAGGAGAAAGAGGATTTTCATCTCTGGAACCATGGAGTGACAAATTGTGAAAGCACTGCAGTTGCTAATACTAGTTACTAGTGCTTTCTTTACTGAATAAATGAATAGTGTTCAAAGAAAAGCAGGAGAGGAAGCAGCATTCACAGCTCAATGGATGTGCTGTGTCTGTTTCAGAGAGTCATTATGCTGAACTTCCTCATCTCACAGAAATGTGACTTGGAAACTTTACCAAACCTCCTAATTGGAGCACTTTTTGGAAATGATGCTTCAACTGGGCACAGTGTATAAAGAAGGAATGAGGAAGCCCTCAATGGCATCTCTTTAGCTGAGATAGCTTTTACTGGTTTTCACCAGTTTCTGGCTCAGAAATATGAGGTGCAGGACAGTTTTCCATGCACTAGAAGCAGAATTATTGTGAGCAAGTAATTTTCATTTCATCTGCTAAGTTTAAGGTGCAATAGATGCTGCTGTTCCAGGTGGTTGTAACAGTGTATGCTGTTTAAAGGGGTATACTTTCGATGTGTTTTTAGGTAATGGACTAAACTGCGTCTGTTCTTACTTAATCCATCTGTAGATTAAATGCTTCTCTCAAATATCTGTGAATAGTAGCTTTTAGGACTTAGGATTTATGCATGAAAATAATATTTGGACCTGGAATGGAGGACTAAAGTCTGGCTTAAGTAACACTTAACCAAACACAAAAATCATAGCATAAGCATAATGTCCAAGACATTCATTATTTTGGCTGCTGTATGACATCTGAGGGCATTGTTCGCCCTGACTGTCCCTGCGTAGCCTTCCCTGGGGCTTTTCCCAAGATAGCCCAGGACCTCATTTAGGCTCTTTCCTGAGCTATTTCACAGGTGGTTATTTTGAATTGTTATGATTTAATGGGCTGATCCCTTACTTGTCTCAAGTCACCCACCTGCATCTATTAGGTGATCACTAGGCCATCGATGGGACCTCTCTGTCATAGCCCAGTCCTTCTGAGATGGCACAGGCTGATTCCCCCCCATCAAGGGCATGGCCAGTAATGGGATTGCCTTTTGGTCTTGGCTTATCCCCCATTCTCTGCTCCCAAAAGGTCTCCCTTTTTCCTGACCCAAGGCCAGATGCTTCACAGAATATTCTGTGCTCACTGATACTCTCCATCAGTGTATTTGCATGGATTTGCATGGCCAGGTTTTGGCAGTGGGGGCTACAGGGTTGGTTTCTGTGGGAAGCTGCCAGAAAGCTCCTCCATGTCTGACAGAGCCAATGCCAGCTGGCTCCGGCATGGACCTGTCCCTGGCCAAGGCTAAGTCAATCAACAACAGCAGTAGCATCTGGGATAGCATATTTAAGAATGAAAAAACAGGTTGTTGTGAAGAAGAAATTGTAGCTAGAGAGAAGTGAGGGTATGTGCCTCTGCACAAAGGCCAGTGCAGAAGGAGGGGCAGGAGGTGCTCTGGCGCTGGAGCTGAGGTTCCCCTGCAGTTTGTGGTGCAGCCCATGGTGAAGCAGCTGTGTCCCTGCAGCCCTTAAACAGAGATGCAGAGATCCACCTGCAGCCCATCGAGGGCACTCTTGATCAAGTGGGTGGGTGCCTGAGAGGAGGCTGTGACCCTGTGGGAAGCCTGTGCTGGAGCAGGGTCCTGGCAGGGACCTGCAGACCCATGGAGAGGGACCTGGGCTGAATGAGTTCATGAAGAGCTGTCTCCTGTGGGAGGGACCCCACACTGGAATGGGGGAAGGACTTCCCTCCCTGAGCAGCAGCAGAAACAATCTATGATGAACTGAGCCTAACTCCCATTCTCTGTCTCCCTTGTGCTGCTGGGGTGGAGGTGGCAGAGCCTGGAAAGAAGGGGGGAAGGTGTTTTTAAGATTTGTTATACTTGTTATTCTGCACTGATTTTGATTGGAAATAAATTCAATTAATTTCCTCAGTTGAAGTCTGGTTTGCCCATGACAGTAACTGGTGAGTTATCTCTCCTTCCCCTTATCCCAGCTCATGAGTCTTTTGCCATATTTTCCTTCCTGTGTCGTTGCAGAGACAGGTGATGGAGTGGCTTTGTTGGGTACCTGGAAGCCAGCCCAAGTCAAACAATTATAATCAGTCTCCAGTAAACTGAGTGGGCATCATGTTGAGATTTTGGTAAGATCATTGTTATGATTATGAATGGAAAAGCATAGATTTTGATTCTACATGGCTCACTGATACTTGTATCTTTTTAATTCAAGAAGAAAACAGAAATTGATGCAGAGTGGGATCCCAAAAGATGATTGTGAATTGAAAACATGTCATTTCACATTAAACACAGGGTCTGTATCTATAAAACTGTATTTGAGCATGTTTTTCAAGCACAGGATTATCTTTCCTTGTTTTGACCATATTGCAGTACCCTTTAAAATCTGAAACCAGCTTCAAAGTATCTCAGTCTTAGAAGTTCTGCACACACTTGGTGTAGAACTTTGTAAGGCCCCTCCCTGCTGTCAGCTAAGGTTAAAATGCAACCAAGAAACAGCTCTTGTGTAAGAAGAGAGACCAAATAGCAAGTGTACTTCAAAGGAAATTTGAAAAATAATCATTCTGTAATCTCTCTAGCAAACAGTGACATGAACACTGAGAAAAACCCTTTAAGATTTTTCTTTCAGCACACTCAACAACATGGTTAAATACGGGATTGCCAAAACTAAATGAAGGAATCTTGATGGCACTTATCTCACAAGGAGCAGCTTGAAATTCACAGCACCTGGAGGCTGCTGTTTTCACGCTGTTTTGTAAATGATGCCATGGCAAAGTGGTAAGCTCTCTTTTAGAAAAGGAACGGTGGTAACAAGCTGTTTGGAGTTAATTTGAAAAAATGTTATCAGCAGTAGGTGACTAGTCAATCAGTGGGTTTTTTTTTTCATATTCTCATAACCTGGAATAAACCTGTGCTGCAGGTGCAACACAAAACACTGTCCAAAAGCTTAATACACTAGGTAGTGCTAGAAATTTAGAGCTGGAGTCAACCTACCAGTAACCCAACTACAGGGTAACTGTGGTTGCTTTTTTGACAGGTCAGTTACCCAGCCTGGTGTTGTCTTGTTCTGCTTATTACCTGCTCCTAAACTCCTGAATTTAAATTCTACTTCTCTGTCACAAACATTTTGTGGCTGGAGTCCTTACCGTCCTTGGCCTAAATTTGGCCCCCAAATGTACGAGTGCAACTCTACAATACATTAGCAGAAATCAATTAAGTCTCTCTCAATTTATGACAACTGAAAGCTGAATTTGACCAATAAACTCTGCTGACCCTCTAAATGCCTGTATCAAATGCCGTGCTACTGCTCTAGTTTGAGGCAGAAGATAATTTAGCTATGTATCAGAAAATCAATTAAGTGAAGCCTTCAAATAGTCAGAGCTAACCTCTTATCTTGACAAGCACATGGAAACATGTATCAATACTATTATAAAAATAAGGAAAAAGTATAGAAGTGAGTATGAAGCTACATTAGTTTTACACTATTACTTTGGAAATAGAGAGGAATGTCCACATGAGCTCACATTCTTTTAACAAATTATTCTATCTCCAGGAACTATTATATTAAGAAGTTCTACATTATGATGTGTCTCTCTGATGTAATAGCTTTGATATGCTGGATTACTTAGACCACTTTGAGTACTTTCTGCTGGATGATTAATATACAACAGAGGAATATTTAGATGTCTGAAATTAGACATATAAAAATAGGAACATGTAAGGCTGAGAAGAAGAGATATGGATGGTGTCAAACGCCTTGTCAGAGGCAAATGGCTCAGAATAAGGGGAAAATTAGGGAGTACACAAGTCTGCTCAGATTTAAATCAGGAGAATCTGTTGGGAAGTGTATAGTAATCAATTGCAATATCAGCGTCAGAACCTCCAAATATCTCACATCATCACTCAAAAGCTGTTACTTTATTCAGCAAAGGCCTTTGCAATCCTTGTACATTTTTTCAGCTAGCAGCTTCCATCTTTAACTCAATTGCTAATTGTTTCATAATGAAGCTCATGTATTTTTTTACTGAGAGTAAAAGAGGAAGTGTTTTTACTTTGAAGGGTAAGTCACAATAATGCTTTACTTGATTGAATAGTGGTTCAGGAAGGGGTTGAGAACGCTTCGAGAGGCTTTTGCTATAGTGCTTCCTGATACTAGATTTATTGTGTTCTTCTGACTGCAGTGATATAATTAGATAGGTCTCTATTATGCAGAGATAAAAGCAACCCCCAAAATCAATTAAATATTTTTTTTTTTGCTTTAGCTAAACCGTTTTGCTAAAGTCAGTGCTCTTTTTATAAGCTACCTGCCTGGAGTTCTGCTTCTCCAAAGAGCTGTTTACTACAAAACAACTGACTCTGGGAGTCCAGAGAATGGGGATGCTGTAGGAAAACGAGGTTCACTTGTATGGCTTAGGTTCTGGGCAAAGGTCCTGTGGTGGAAGATAAGAGACTGAGTGTCATTTCTGTAGGGAAAGACTGCCAGCTGAAACATTGATATCCAGTGATTTATTCTTTTCCTCTTCCCTCCTGCCAGGATTACAGTATCAGCTGATGAAGTGATAATTATACACATAATTATTTCTTCATATTCACCCTTCTTCTACGGACTTTTTATGTATGTGATGAAGTCACAGAGAAAGTTTCCACTTTAGATGGGTTTTTTTGGGTGGTTTTTTTTTGGGGGTGTTTTTAAAAATTATATATAGATAAAGATCAGCAGTCATGTGCTAAGTCAGAGCAAGGTTCACCTCTTTTTTTATTTTTTTTTTCCTTTTAACTGAAGTGATACAACAAAGCTGACAAGTAGGGGAAGAATATTTTCTTCTAGTATATCCAGTCACATCAGATTGTAAAGCATGTGAAATAGAATTTTTTTATAAAAATTAGTAAACTGATACTGTGATTATAGCATACATCTCTCAAATTAAAACAGCTGGTGAATTTCATACAATGTGCCTTCCATACTGTGAAATAGCAAAGCAATACATTCCAACAAGGACTTTTAGGGTGGTAGCCTGTATAATGTATTCAAAGGATCTCACTGCTGATTCAGAAAATCTTGTGTGATCAAGATCTTCATCTCTCCCTTCTGGTTGTGTTTTAACACTTTCTGAGAACAAATTACTTACTAATGAGATTTGCGAAAAAGATTGAGAAAAAAATACGGCACACCTGGAGACCAGTCCTAGATATAAAGTCTGGGCCATTTGACAGATGGAACTGGGGGTGACACCTTATTTTTTTTGAACAACAACAACAAGAATAAAACAAACAAACAAACAAACAAAACAAACAAACAAAAAAAAAACTCAAAAAAAAGGATGTTTATATTCTCAGTTCCCAAAGAGATGAAGTTGTGGAAATTAGGCATCTGCTTCCCTGAAAGCAGCTCCTCTGCTCAGAACACGGCTCTCATGGCCCTCAGTAGTTTTAAAGTACTTTGCACTTCTTCAGATAAGAGCCCAGGAGTGGAGAAAATCAGTTTCAAATAGACATTTAAAAGACTCTGTGCATTGTTCATCTGTAGCGGGAAAAATGTTTGGCTCAATGGAATACTGAATGTCACAGAAAATATTCAGTGCAGAAGGATAATCTTGCTTTTATCTCTCAGCTCTGCAACTCCTTGCTGCTCGTTTACTTTCTTGTCACTTTGTCTCACACACGTCCAGCATCTATTCTGGTTTTGCATCTCAGTTTCTTTTCTTATTTACTCTAAAATAGTCTGCTTCTTTTTCCATTGCTCTGTTTCCTGGGTCTTTTTAGAGCAGCCAAGAAGTCATTCTGCCACTGCAGCAGGTACTGTGCCATGGCAGATGCAATTCCAGGGAAAGTCCTGTTTGTCCCTCAGGCTTTGTATACATCTGAGAAGAGAGGATAGAGTTTTATAGGTTTAGCTATCAAACACTGAGCAGATACAAATGGAAACATTCAGGGCCTATCAACTAGTTTGAGTGGACATTCAGAATGGAAAAAAACATTATTGGAGGTGATCCATGTGAAGCTCCTGCTTAAGAGAACAGAGAAGCCCTAAAGAATAGCCTTAAAAAGCTCTACCATGGTGTTTCCCTCATATTGTTTAATTTCTGAGGGAATCACTTATTTACTTCTGAAAAACAAGCAAGAGAAATGCTTCAATATAAACAGGTAAAAGTTGGAAGATATGTAAGTAATTGTTAGAAAATCTTATTGTAGAAAGGATAGAAGAAATACTTCAGTCCTGGCTTTACAGAGAGGAAAATCTCCAGATTAATATATGTTTATATTTTCAGATTTCTGTAAATATTTTTTTCTTTTTTTCCCTTTGTATTATTTCAGCACTTGTTGTATGTTAAGAAAATAGAATGGGAGGAATTTCTGCCACCCAGTTCATTTGTGAACATATGCATTTCATATAGAAAATACATAGATCTATGCCAAGGTACATGTCTATAAATTCAATGCAAGCAAGGTATAGGTAGGATAGGGTTCTGCACTGAAGAGTCTTAGCAGATGTAAACTCATTTTTATTAGTCATTAGTGTATCTCCTGCAACAAATTAAAGCCGCATATAATACTCAAGAGCCTCTTTCTCGGCTAACAGTTAAGCATTCCAACGTGAAGCAATTGCCAAAACATCATCACATACAGTAGTCTCCTTCTTTGAAGTTAGTTTAGATGTCTTAATCCTAACTGGACATTAGAACATGAAGAATATTTTGTGTTTTAAATATTCTCATCAATATGCCCACTCTCTGATAAGAGAATAATGCCGGTAAAATTAGGACACTGTATCAGCCTGAGAAGTGCTTAAGTACTTGCTTTTAACAAAGAGAAGAGAAACACCTGAAATGTCCAAATAATAGTCTTGTGGGTTTTTTTTCCATCTCTCTGCAACAGTTCCAACAGTTTTGTTGTTGCTGTTGTTTCCTTAGAGGACATTGATAAACAGAACAAGAAATTTAATTGTGTTTGGGGTATTTGATGCAGTTCTACATAGTCATATTTTCTAGTTTTTCTGCGATGAAGTATTTGCCTGTGAATTCAAACTAGGCCTTAATTTCATGGTTTTCTGTGATTTGCAAGAATTCTCTTTGTATTAACGGTCAGTTTAAAAGCTTATCTCATCTCCTACTCAGCCTGAGCCAAAAAATTTCACCTGGTACAAAGTACTACTTTCCAAGATGAGAACCACAATCTTCTCTGCCAAATTTGATTTAAATTAAGTAAAAAACTGCTTATATATTAATTGTGACCAATCATGGTTGTTTCAAGTGTTTTTATGGGTCACCAGCTTTTCAGTTCTGCCAGGTTCCCATTAGAACTTCTAGAAGGTATTTCTGTCTTTGCTGATGAGCCCTCAGAAACACTGATTGATAGAAATGCAGGTATCTTGAAACTAATGGGTGAAGAAAAACCCTGATTTCATTCCAAAATTTATTTGAGAATTTGTTTTTTTTTCCAACATACTTGTCCTCCTTGTAAAATTACATCAGTTGGATTACGCTTCCTTCGTTTAGTTTTAATATGTGGAACTGCAGAGCAAATTTTGTTTTCCAAATACCTTGGAGGTAATTAACTGTTATTATATTTTCCCAGTGCAAAATATTTTTTGAAAAAAAGTAATAAAAGTATTTCTAGCAGTCTTCAGTTGCTTAAGCAGACTGCCAAAGTTCTTTGTGTTCTGTTAGCTGAGATTTAATTTTTTTGTCCTTCTGTAAGTCAACATTTCTTTGATTTTTAAATCAATAAGTAACAAAGTGGATTGTGCTTGGTTTATTCTCTCCCCCAATACCTTTGCAGATGTACCATGTGAGCTAGAAGGAACAGAACTTCACTTCTATACTGAAAATGAATGAAATCTGTAAATTCTTTCTTATGTTCTGATGTACTCAGACAATGCTTCTAGATAGATACAAGGAAAATGTTTTGTCTTGATTTTTTACTACATAACAGAAATATTTGAGGAGAAAAATACTTAGATTTTCTACCTCTCTTTAATCTCAAACATTATAAAAGTGTTTTGGTCCACCAGCTCCTTTAAAAATCACAAATTTTGGTTACTAATAGTCTGTATTTAGTAACTGGCTTTGTTTCCAGATGACACAGGTGGTCTAAAAAGATGAAAGTAATTTCTATGAGCAGAAGAATCATTACTTTACTAATCTAAGTCACATACATTTGCTACAGGACACAAAGAGGAGTTGAAAACAAACTCTTTAACCTACTCATGGTAGGAAATCATGAGAATATAGTAAAGAGTTTGAATTTCATATTTTGAGAGTATAAGCTTGCACAATCAAAACACCAAGGAAAGTTGATTGTTGATAGGCAGGTAAAAATCCATATTCTCCAAGTTTCATGTTATGGTTTCCATCATGTCCGACTTGGAAGAAATAGGAGAAATTTAAGAGTTGGTGGTGGGACCTTGGGAAGAGTGGGGGAAAAAGAAGAGAGAAAATTCTGTAAGAAATCAAACTTTCATTCACCATGAATAGTTCTTCAGGCAGCTGGAATCTCAGGTGAAATGTGGCCTCTCTGCAAGTGCTTCCTCCTTCCAAGTAAGAAATGTTTTGTACACTGTAACTGTACTTTATATTAGAATGTATGATTTTGTTAGATTTTTTTCTGCAGGAACTTCTCTAGAAAGGCCACCAGACAATCAAAAACCAGCTAAGGTAAAATAATTTAATATGGGAGGAAGAAATAGATTTTAGGGGCTGGGGATTCCATTTGGGCATATATATTACAACAATCCTGTAAATTTCAGGATGTCATGAGGATCCCAGTCCACATGACTATAAAATATCAAGATATCAAGACAGTAACAAATCCTGCACAATATAGTCTAATATATTAGAAATGCAAATTTATAATGTGAAATCTCTTTTATTTTAACAACAGCAATTTTTGTTTGTTTTGTAAGTGGTTGTTACTGTTCCTTGTAAATGTTGTCTTCATTTTTTTGACTTTTAAAATTTTGCTCAAAAAAAGGGAAAACATGCAATATATGATTCTTTTTTGGAACTGCTTGAACAAATTCTTGGATCCTTGGATATTATCATCCTGCTCTCCTACATTGTATCCTTCTACTGGAGCTGGAAATGTGTGTGTTTACACACAGTGTAGCAGTCATAGGATCACTTAAATTTTGAAAGTGAAAAATAATGTCTGCATTATCGGTAGAATATAAAGCTCTCTTTCAGAGAGATAACCACTGGCTAAATGTCCAAATAACATATTTAGTAATTTTCCTTTCTTCATTTGTCTTAGTTACTTGATAGATTTTAGTAGGCTTTTTGATGTTCTTAAATCGGTTTTAGAAATGCCAAGAAAGTAAAATAAAACTGAGCCCCCAAACTTCTAATCAGCATATATTAAATTTCTAAGAATAAAAAATAGTTTTAGTATGTGTAATGTTTGGGCTTTTATCAAAACAACTATATTTTTAGTTCTTGACTTGGGTATAAGTTAAAATATCTATTGCTGAAAGAATATTTTTTAGTAGAAGCCACAGCTATGCCATAAATGCAGACAAAATTATGCAAAGCAGAGTAATCTAAAGACTCTTTTCCTAAGAGTCCTTTTAAACTCCTATTAGTCATGACAAGAAATAAAATCAGTGTAATTTAATTTAGAGAACACCTGCATCCCTCTTCAGGTATCTGAATTTTCTTTGTAAGACTTTTTTTGACCTATTAAATAGAGAGAATCACTAATTTGAATGAAAGGCATGGGCTTTAGAAGTCAAAGATTTTACCATTGTAGTGTCACTGTAAACATGAGGTTTTGATTTGCAGTGCGGGGACAATAATCACACTCTTTATAGTGCTACTAATAAAGAGATACCTATATAAAATAGGGAGACCCATTTCAAGCCAGGAAATTTGTGGACCATGATGTGGATACATACAGTCAAATTAAGTCTATTTCAAAATTAAGTGGTTATGCTGAATGAGCAAAAGGCTTTCTCTCCAGGCTGGGTGCACATCTTAAGGCTTCTGGTTTTTGTCATGAAGTACAACTTTTAGCTGATCTCAGGGTTTGTTTTATTTTCTCATTGATCTTGCCTTTTGTTGACTTTGCTATGTGAAGCACCCAATCAATCATGAGCATCTGTTCAGCTGAGTCATCTGCTCTGAGATGGCACATTGGCTCCATGTGTCAGCCCTGGTCAGGCCTTTTTTTCTGGCAGACTCTGCAGTTAGGCAGAAGTGAGTAAGCTACCTCATCTTATCATGGTTCCTACAGGAGGAAAGGGAAGGTGCTGTGATCACTGAGGCATGCAGGTGAAAGGCAAATTCCATAAATGACACAGAAGTTGGCTGTAGTCCACTTGTGTTTACATGTGACTGTTTGACATTTGTTCTTTGCTGACCCCTGCAGATTGACTCCAGTTTTGAACCCCTGGATTTCTAATGTTCCATACCTCCTTGCCAGCATATACGAGCTCATCTAATCTTGTTCTTTTTTGCCAGAAACAGTAACCTTGACATTTCCCTTTTTACCTTTCACATTGAGTTGTTGATTGGTGTTGCAAAAGTATATTAGATTGTTATGAACTTAAACCAGAATTGCACCAGGCTGAAACTGATAACAATTCAGGGCTGAAGCAGGTTCGTATCAATTACCATGAATCCTGGCATGGAGGGAAAATGCAGAGTAGAAAGGTGGGGAAACCCACTTATCCCATCTCTAATTAGATAATGACTACAGAAAAAAAAAATGAAAGCAAGGCATTAAACCCAGTTCTATCAGATTTCTGTGTCAATACTTTGAGTGTTCACATAGTGATCCAGGGGAATCCAATTTTCTTTTACTGAGGTGATCATAGGGTTGTTTCTATGTAATTATTTGAATTTGCTTACTTGTGCTTCTTTGAAGCTGTGGATTTGGCTTATCCCTGCTATTTGAACAAATATTGGGTTGTCATGCAGCAATGAAGAGCAAAATGCTGTGCCTGTAAACATTTTAATTGACATTTTTGTCTCCATTAAAGCTGTTTTCTCACTACACTAGTCTAAATCTTCAGCATCTCCATATTTTGCTTCCACTTTTATCATTGAAGTGAGAATGATATTTCCTCCAGATATCTTCTGTCCTACTATATTTTATTTTATTTTATTTTATTTTGGTTTTGCTTCCACATTTGGGAAAATTTCAGGAAGTGTTGAGCTGAAAGGTTCAGATTTTTTGTATTAAAATTCTATTACAGAACTGTAATGTCCAACTAGATAAAGATTTAAGATTTAGGATCAAACTTGTGCCACTCCACAGAATACATGGTGTTCTTGATCCTGGAATCAATTAACTCAGCTCACAAGTGTAAATGGTCAGGGTACTGCCAGCTTCTGCATGTTGAGCTCTTGTGTGTGAATTGTTCATCTCTCTGGTCCACTCTGTTATTAATATTGTTGTTGCTGTTCATTTCTTCTCATAGTTTCTAGTAAATTTTTCCTATCTTCACAAGTGATATTTTACTTTTGTGTCTCCAATTCTCCTCTCCAGCCCTTTGCAGAGGGAGAGGGAGGGGAGGAGGAAGTTAATGAGCAGCGCATTGTCTGGAGTGTTTTCAGGGGAACACTAAATTGGGGAAGAACACTAGATTGGGGAATACCATTTGTAAACCACTACACTTTAATAGGTTTTTTTGTGAATAATATCTTCTGTGTCTTGGTACAAAGCCTTTGTTTATTTAGCAAGATGCTGCAAAAAATATCAAGTCTTCCTCTTGAGGACTGGCTACTGCTTTGTACTTGCTTCATCTTGTGCTGGGGTATGCTATATTTATTTTGTCATCTGTTGCTTTATGTCTCATGTTCTATTCACATCAGACTGGTGGACTGTCTGAAGAATGCTTTTTTTGGAATAAAATAGAACATAATTAAATATTTTAAGTTGTGAGTGATCTATAAGGTTTTTGTGCTCAGATGTTTGTGGTTTTTTAAAAAATTGTAAGCTAACAGCTGTCAGCTGCTTTTTGACACAGGACTTGATAAACAGCAAAAGAAGAGCTGTCCCGGTACTGATATGATCTCCACCTGAGTATCACTCAAGCTGACCACTACAACCACATGCTAAGCCATGCGCTCCTGCTTTATAGGTTGTCAGGATGGACCTGTGAGGCAGAAGTGTTTCAGGAGTGTATCTGTGCACTCCTCAAAGCAGAGTTATTTACTAATGGGAAAAAAAGAAGTCATATCTGGAATTTGCAAGCCTGTTTTAAGAAAGATTTAATTTCTATACAAGATTAAGTGAAAGCATTCCATCAAGCCTTTGAAACTTGGTGACTATTTTGGAAATATACTTTCTGAGAAGATGTCTACTGTAGTCCTACTGAGATGACAGTTTCCAAGGTATTGTGGGGTTTTTTATTAGTTCACAGATCTGGATCCCTTTCTTAATCATGACTTTCTGTAAATGTTCCTTCTTATTGCTAAAGACTAAACAAAAGTGAATTTCAGAACAGCTTAAATCCTACTATTCCCTTTTCCTACTATTCTTCTTAGTCACATTGCAGTCTTGTTTGCCAGTGAAAATACAAATTTAATACTGGGTTGCCTCATATAGGAGACTTTGTGAATATAAATTTTTCCTCTTGAAGTGATCTACCTTCACTTGCCATCAAATTCATTCTCTTACAGAGCATGTACAGTAATTGTGGTCTCTTTCCTTTCACTAAGAGTTTTCTCTGGTTTTACTTGTTGTCTTTAATCAGGCCATTTGTCCTGTTTTACTCAACCCTTTCTCGCTCGGTACAAAATTTCTTTCATGATCAGTCTTACAAATTACTATGGCATGAACTTCCCATGAACCCCACAAGTTGCCTCAAGCATTTCAAACAATCAGCTGTGAAACATTGGTGAAGTAGGCAGTGAAGAAAAAAACCTGAGGTTTGATCAAATGCTACCTTGTTTCATCAAGGCCATTATTTGTTACAGGGAGTTTGTCACAAAGGAGTTGGCCCATGTTTTTTGTGGTTATCTCTTGGAATAAAAGAAAGATGCCATATGACGTTTCCCCCTGAAAGAAACACCTCTTTACTGTCAGGGTGACTGAGCAGTGGCACTGGTTTCCCAGAGAGGAGGTAGAGTCTCCAACCTTAGAGATACTACAGAACCACATGGATCCTGGGCAGCCTGCTTGAGCAAGGAGCTGGAGCACATCACCTCCAAAGGTCCCTTCCAACCTTGGCCACTCTGTGATCTTGTAAATTTTTGCTTTTTCACCTTTCATTTGGAAGTAGAGAATACATTTTAATTAGCTTGTTCTTCTGACTTACATTGGGAAAATTGGATTTTTCTGATTCTTTATTTTGAAAAAAGGCCAGTCTGTACTCTAAACTAGCTATAAGGTTCCCCCTGAAATCACTTGGAGGAAATAGGGGCCTCCAGGACAGTTACCTCATCCAAAGATAACTGTCTATGACAAGAGTAAGCAAGTAGTTTAGAGGACATGTGTAACCTCTGTATGCCTACAATTAGGGAAGATGAATTCCACTGTTGGCTTCTGTATGGTCCTTCTCTGTCGCCTACTTTCAAGAGGCTCTGACCTCTTAGGAGATTTTCTGCTTTCATTAGTGTGGATATATTGATATGAAAATATAGGGGAAAAATATTACATATTTGGCTTGCATGAAGTCCTGCTGTTTGGAGAGACAGATGTGGTCACTCTGCAAGTGTCCAACACAAGAAATGTGAACATGTATACTTGTTTGATCTGGAAGATTTGTTACTAGGCTCTTTCTATTCCCTTGCCTGGCAGTGTGGTAAAACAGTCTCTTAGCCTTACATTTTACATTTCTGTATTATGTAAGGACAAAAAGAGTTCTAGCTGGCAGAAGATCTCATGCTTTGAATTAGTTGCTATTTATTTTGTGGTGTACAGCTGCTTTGCATAATTGGTAAGCATATACCTGTGTTGTGTACCATGCATCAAATACCTAACACTGTAGATTGAGTAATACGCACCAGTCCTTAAAATGATCTGTAGCCATGGGTATTTATACTTTGCCTGAATAGTTCCCTCTCCCCGAACACACAGCTTGTACTTTTCCCACCCGAGTGGCACATAATGGGCTTTCCCTGGTAGTTGTAAATAAAACAGGCCTTACAGTGCACCTCCATATAGTTAAAACTGTTCTTCTGCTCCATTCCCACTCCTCTTAAATGGGGTTGTTGAGGATGGCAGCTCAACAGTTGGGATACTGTGTGTGAGGGCTCCAGGCTATGTCCTCACCCTGCTCAATTTGCCAGTATGGAAAGCCTGGTGGGTACCTGGATGCAGGACTGGTAAGATTTTCTTTTGCCTGAATGTTGGCCCAAGCACATTACTGGTGGTGGCTCCCTGGGGATGAGTGTTGGGGGTGGCAGGGGTTCCCCAGGGGGGTGACAGCAGAGAAGCAGGCAGGGCCTGTCCCACCTCTCCAGACAGGAATTGGGCATCTAGGGGCACTGAGGCAGCCACAGCCCTGGTATTCGGGATCTCCCTTAGGATTGGGATGGGCCAAGACCAGCCTGGGACATGGACCCAAGGGTGGTCTGGCTTATCAGGGCCATGGATCCTGGCTGGACAAAGTAAACCTTGTATACGCACATATATGTATTTATTTATAAAGACCAATAATTCAGTGTCATTTCACTCTAATCTGCCCCAAGGGATCTATTAACAAGAACCTGGGTTACCCTCGCCTCCAGGGACAAGTCATAACAGTGACCATGCTCCTCAGCCCCTTCTCAGCTCCCACTGCTGCTGGGGTTGCCACAGCACCCCTCACAGGGATGCCAGCTCTCAAGCTGGCTGCTGTTGTTCCCTGTCTTTTCCATTTTCCTCCACTGCAAATGTGGGTCCAAAGACTGCTGTCTGTGTGTGTAATCACAGATGATTGTCATGTTGGAGAAAATTATAAAAGGCATGATTTACTGTTTCATATTATATGCAAAAATGAATTATTTGGATCTCTTTTTCTGCCTATTTTCAGCACCACCTTTTTTGTTCCAAGTATCCCTGCCACCAGGTTTGGAGCTTGTGTGTTCCCCACACTCTCCTCATATTGGCTCCACTCTTTCACTCTCAGATACTCAGATGCTCAGAGACAGAGACTCCTCTGCTCTAGCATGATCTTTTTGCCCTGTGGTACATCACTGACTCCTGCTCATTCCTGCATGCTTTCTGAGCTTTCCAGAGAAAGAGCAGAATTTATGCACTAAGTGACGTGCACTAGTCATTTCCTATGGTGGCAACTGCAAAATAGATGGCTGTTCTCACTTGGTAACCTGTTTCGCTTGAGTATATCATAAGTTCTTTAATTGTGAGCAATTATTCTTTTAATTATTTTCTTGCTTTTAATTTTTAATGTATATCTTTGGCTTTCTGATATTTATCATATGCTGCTTTCTGAAATTTTGCTATTTAATGTGTGATATTGAAACAAATAAAAACAGATATTAACTTTTATTTGTCTTAAGAGTATGTACTTGATGATTTATTTTCTCTAAGCATCTCAGTTCATGTCTTGCTTGCATCCACTCCTTCATTGCATGGATGCAATAGGGTATTGGCCACATGGAATGTAGTTTTTATTGGTGTATGTCTCACAGGAATCATCTGTAAATTAGATTTAATGTGCAGGGGTAATAACTTTCTTATTTTTGCTAAATGTCTTCTGAACATTTGTACTGCCTGAACTTTCACTTTATCTACTTCCAACTTGATATTCTGTCCTAATTTACTTGACCTCATGGTACTGTGATTATGTTATCAGAGGGTCAAAAATTTGGTTCTGCTATTTTTCTTTATGTACACTTTTGAAGAGGCCTTTGTACCTTTCACTCACAGTGATGCCCTCTGCTCATTCACATGCTCTTTCTTACTCTGTTCTGCTGCCCTGTCTTTGCATCTGGTGTTAGTCGGACTTCACAGTCCATTTATTTTTTTGCTCTTTTGTACTTCACTGATGTCACATACATGCAAAGATCTCTGAGTCACTGATTTCTTTCTCATTATGGGGGCATTTTTTTCTTGTCTGCCTTCCTTTGCATAATGACTTGTCAGAATTTTTGAATGTGTTACTATGAAAAGGGAATTTCATGATTAACTTCCTCCCCCCAATAACCATAGGTCTTTGGATTTTCTTCATCTCTTCTGCTTTGTATTTTCATATCTTTCTTTGCCCAATTTTCAGTAAATTTTCATGCTTTCCTTTATCTGCCTTCTTAAATACCTTTTTGACTGTTTTGTTTGTGTTCTCTATTTGGACATGAGTTTGTTCACTAGCTGTGCATGTCTCTGGTTCTCTGCAGAGTTAATGGGATCTCTAAGCATTCACATTTGAGTGTCTGGATTTTTATCCTGTCATTATTCTATCATCAATTAGTTCAGCCTGTACAGTTTGATAACTGCTTGAATCAGTGTTCTTTGTGTAGTTTGCCAAAGTTATGACCCATTGCTCTGCATTGATGGTTCTTGATTTATGCAAAAAGGAGTCTTTCAGGTAACAGGATTTTTTAATGAATTAAAATGCTCAGGATCATTAAGATTTATCCCTGCCTGCTGCTGATGTATTGGGATGTCACCAAAGTATAAGATACCCTTCACCCATAACAACTCTACCAATCTGCTCCTCTTGAGGTTTTTTTCCTTTCCCTACTTTCTGGAATCATGACAGAATCTGTTGCTTTCCTTCTTTGTTTGAGCAGTTCTATGCATTCTCTATTTAAATGCCTATGTGCTGAGGCACCGGACTATATTGTCCGTCAGCTTATCATTTTTGGCCTCTCTAAGATCACTTTGAATTTCCTGTAATTGTCCATAAGTACAAGCAAAGATAGATAGGTCCACATTAACTGTTTTATTTTCCTTCCTTCATGTGTAAGGTCTTCAACACTCTCACAAAGCTGAACATTTTATCCTGAGGAGGAACTCTATATTGTTCTGATGATGTTACTCTCACGTTTCTGTTCTCTCCATATCTTCACTCTGTGTCTGGCCTCTAGTCACTTGTTCCTTATTCCCCTGGCTCTGTTCTGAATCTCTCACCACTTCGTATTCTGGCATTTTTGCCCCATCAGCTCCATGCCCCACAGTTATTAGATCTGTCCTACCTGTCACTTAGGATATCCTTCTGCTGGTTTGCAGGTTTGCTGCTTTTGGCCACCATTTTGGCTCTTCCTCCTGACACCTCTTCTTGCCATATCTACTTATATTTTATTCTTTAGTGTAGGACTCAGATAGGTTCCTGTTCCTTCCTTGGAATCTGGCACATATGATGAAGTTGGTGTGGCAAAGAAGGTTTTGCTTTGTCCCTGGAAAAAGTGGAACAGCAGTTTTACCTGTTGAACCCTAGGTAACCTCTACTGTACATATGGAAAATGGAATGATTTCCCCAGCACAAGAAGGCTTGTAGCACAATCCATTTTAAATGCAAATTCACAAAGAACATGATCCTGATACGAAGGTCATTACCTTATCCTTTCATAGTTTCTGCTCCTAAATGGAACTTTAAAGAAAAGATCACTGTTTTGTTTAGTAACACTGCTGCCTAAACCTAAGAGAGGATACAAATTGAAGCCAGGTTCAATGTGTACGAAATGGAATGTCAACATGAGAATATTTTCTGAGCATTGACTCTGACTGAGAAGTTGCAGATAAAAAAGTGCTGCCTAAACCAGGAAAAATGTTGAAACTTTGTCCCCTGCACTATTCTCTCTGCTCTATTCCCCTTGAAATCTTCAGCTGCTTAAAGCAAACAGTTTACCTCTTAGATAACACCATTATATAGATTACCTAGATTATATACGAGTGTGCAGGCTTTACAAGCTCATTCCAAACTTACCCCAGGGTGGTTTGCTCTCCTTGATGTAGGGCCCATTTGACACAGTCAAAGAGTAGAATCATAGAATGGTTTGGATTGGAAGAGACCTTTAAGATTGTCTAATTTCCACTTCCCTGCCGTGGAGATAGACGTTTTCCTCTAGACCAGGTTGCTCAGAGCCCCATTTAATGTGGTCTTGAGTAGTTCCGGAGATGGGACATCCACAACTTCAAACTCCTTTTCATCAGATGAAATCAATGGTGAATGTTTTGGGAACTGTTGCCTTCAACATTCAAGAGCGTCATGCTGTGTGAAAGTAAGTGGCCTACTGCATGCATATATTCAGTGACAAATAATAACTTTATTTTGGACTTTTTAGAACTCTGAAGGATAAATGACCTGAATAAGATTTTTATTATTTTTGTTTGCTCATTTCTTCCTTTTGGCTCCATTTTACTTTCATTGTATGTATTTGACAGGGGACAGGCAACAGAAGCTCTTTGAGGAAAGAAGTTTGTTGCATCGTGCAAAATATTTTTTATAGGAAAAGTGCACTCATGACCAGGCATGTGACACTTTTTACATATAAGACTGGTCTGTTTTTTTTTTTTTTTTTTGTTTTTTTTTTTTTTTATTTTATTTTGGAAACTTGGTACTTGTGGTAGAATGATGACAGCAACCTGTCACAGGAACAAACAATGGAAATAACATCCCTGGTCTCACAGCTATTTTTTTTTTTTAAATTGGGCCAAATCAGTTTCTACCAATTCTTGTATTGCCTCCCTTGTGACACATGTCAGCTGGGCTCCTGTTGCTTTTCTGTACATGCTCGTCCCTAAACAGTGCAGAGGCCAGGCACTGGCCTTTGGAAATGCATGACGGTGTGTCCATGTCCCTGCTTGACCCATGGCATGGTTTGAGGAGGACCATATACTGAGGTCTTTTCATGACAAGTAGTATGGATGAGGGATTTCAGCTCTGTGTTGGGAAGGGAGACTAGCCATTTGAAGTTGAGTCACATTGTGCCACGTGCCATGTCAGTGCCAGAGGCTAAACTCTGGTCTAAGTTACTTATACAGGAAAAGTCTAAATGGATCAGCTGATTGACCTGAGCAGGGATCTCTTCCTCTTGTCAATCTGTTGGCTTCCATGGAGAAATGAACTTGGTTTCAATAGAATTGAAGCTGGACCATTATTTTCTTTAAGCTATGGCATGGATGTGGACATTCTACTTTTATGTTAGTAAAATACATGCTGTTTGGACCTTCAGAAACTATGAACAGAAAAGGGTCAAGAGCTGTTCAAACAGTGCGTGTTCTTACATATTTCTTCATGTTTCATTTCTTTCCCCCACTCAATCCTCTAGTTTTAACTTGTGTGCTCTGGGCTTGCATGTGTTTGTGACTTTTAACTCTGTGAAAGCTTTTAGACTCCATACCACAGTAGGATAACTTGTGCCAGGGAAGTTGCACTTAAGGATAAAACTGGAAAAAGTAAAAAAGCTGATGCATGTATTTAGAGGCAGTAAAAATAAAATAAAATTTCAAATTTATCCGGTTATTGCAGCTCTCCTCTCCCTTTTCCCACCTAACTAATATTTGAAAGAGGTTCTTGATAAAATACCAGTGCTGACTGACTATTGTTATACTGTTGGTATGTTATCACAGAGTATGTTGTGATAAGCCATGATAAATATGTTAAGCTGCATTTTTGTGCTGAAAAGTCAAAGATAGTTATAAAGCAGTAAGTTTGAGTTCCTGATATGTTGCCAGGACTCACCCCTTGCTCAGAGTGGTTGGAATGAGAGGGCATAGCTCTTTCAGAAACTACTTTCCAGTAGTCAGCAAAAAACCCACTGTGATTTTGATAGCAGCACTAGAAGGTCAGGTTTCCATGGCTGGTATCTATGTTGTCACTTTTGGTCTGCATCTGTGCTGACAATCTCTGAGCATGGACCGGTGGAACTCACCAGAGAACATCTTGTCTTCTCATCCAGGCTCACTGCCTGATTTCTCTGTTCTCAGACCTGCATGTTGTTTGCTTTATGTGCTTCACAAAGTCATTCTGATAATTGCTTCTGTAGATCAACAATCTTCTTGGCTCTCTCAGCCTCAGTCTTTGCCTTGTCTCTGCTCACAGGCTGTCTCTCTATTAGGCTTTTCTAATTCAGAGCAAAAGTGATGTCCAGTGGTCTCATAACCTTCTGTCTCTCTTCTAAGCACAGGGCTGGCTGCCTTCGTGTCTCTTCCTACACAGAAAACCTGCAGGTATTCAGACTGGAAAAACTGGGACAGCATTTGCAACAAGCACAAAGCATGGATCAGAGATGTCTATCCACTTTCACATGGGCAGAAAGGAGAATGGAAGATAAAGAGCAAATAGTTCTTTCTCACCATATTCAACCAAGCAGAATTGTCCCTTTCATGCCTGATAGAAATTAAAGACTGTAATGACAGCTGTTTAAATCTGTGAAAATACATGAGTACAGGACTTATACTTACTGAAATGTGGGCTGAAAATGAGAAGGATCATTATGTAGTTTAGCTGAGGAATGATGCAAGTAGAAGAATGGAAGGACGAAACTGGGTGGATGGTAGTGGGGATGTAGGAAAGAGAAACACTCCAAAGAGCCATATTTCACAAACAGCTATTTGGCTGAAAAATTGGATCAATCTATTTGATTTTCTCCAACTATTGTAAGAATCCCATATATTTTAAGTAAGACATGCACAGAAACAGTTTAAACATTTTCCTTGAGATTTTGCAAGTGGTTTTAACAACTTCCATAAAAGAGTTAGCTTAGAATATTAGGTCAGGTACTAGATATAGTCAAGATTTCCTGGTTTCTGATGTTTGGTTTTTTAAGCTGCCAAGATTTTTGTAGGTTTTGGGTCAGGTCTTCAAGATGGTCTACTACTATGTTAGAGCTCTTTTGAAAATCTGTCCATAAACCAATGTAGAAGAAGAGATTGGGAAGTGGGGAAGGTCAAATTCTACATACAACATCAGATACATGTAGTAATTTTCTTTGACAATATGGCACTTGAGAAGTTTCTTACTTCTCAATCACTCCAGAATAGCTTGTGGCTCACAATAGTAAAATAGTAGAGAAGTCAGTAGGTAGGAAGTCATAAACCTTTCTGTAATATATTATACACAGATGTATCTCCCATTTAACATCCTCTTTAATTTACTGGCTGTTATGTAGGACAAATGTTTCTTGTGCAAAAGATAATTTTAAAACCAAAAGGAGAATTGTTTACTTACAATGGTCTGCAGAAGCACAGGAAGGGCTTATTGTTTTTAGGAATAGGCAGCAGCAAATAAAGATGTCATAGATATAAAAATAAACCTATGCATGACTGCATACAAAGTAAATAGCCAGAATAAATTCATTTTTTGGGCATTCATAGTCAAATTATGTTATGCGTGTTAGTCCCCTTTTCCTCACTTGGAATCTAAGCAAAATTTCAAGATGTCAAAGTACAATTACTTTTTGAGGATCTGATTCAACCCTATGACAACAGATCTGTTTTTGTGCTTTCTGTGTAGATGCTTATGCCATCTTATTTCTACAACCCAGTACAACTTTCTTCTTTGACACCTAATTCAAAGCAAAGAGGGTTGAGCAACTTCTGTAACACCAAAATCCCCAAATGTGTGATTGGTCAGAGGAGTATAAATACAACCAGCTGTGCACATCACATACATTTTCTGTTCCTGATTCAGTGTGGGAAATCCCAGCAAACTTGCTGGAGTTCTGTATGGGTGGGTTCTGCACACTCTCATTGGGCCCTATCTGCCAGGGTTTGCTGGCAGTAAAATTAGGTAAAAATAGTGACACATAGATATAGGGCAGTACAGAGAAACAAGCTGTGAAAATGTGATTAGTTCCTCTTATGTAGCTGTTCTGGCAAAATGCAACCAGGCAGGCAAAATCTGCTTGTAAGGGATCTAGAGCAGTGATTTTCAACCTTTGATGAGAAGTAAAAATCCTGCTATGGAGTGGACCCCTATATTATAAGCTGATTAACTTTTCCTAATAATCTTTAGGCCTCTGCAGACCAGGATAATGCTTCAGATCACAGAGGGAAGAAATTTCTTAAGCAGAGACATTTCTTTTCTGTAATTTTGCAACCCGTTCCATAGAGCATCAAGCCACTGGCCCTTCCCATATGATCACTCACAAGATAAAAAAAGCCTTCCTGAAATAAAGCACAGACAATTTGCATGGTAGCAATTCTTTCTAAATTTTAATTTTCCTCACAGAATTGACTTGTCTTTGCTAGAGAATGACAGAGAGATGTGTAACTCAAGTAGATCTCATACATCCTCATGAAATTCTTTTCTGCCACATTACCTTATGGACAAAATTGCCCGTTGGCTACACAGTGGGCTTGTGTCATGTCATTTCTTTAGAAATGCTAAGAGTGTGGATGCCATGGAGAGAAGCAGAAACAGGTCTTGAAAAGTAGATTTCTCTGTGGATTGCTGCAGTTGGATGAAAGTATTTAGGATGAAAGAACGAGAGCATTGTAGTTGTCAGCTCAGTTTTCTCTGTGGTTAAAAGCTGTTTTGTAGCATGGAAGGGTAAACCCTCAATAACCTGGGCAGTCTTCTAAGGTTGCCCCCTGTAAGAGCAGATGAGGGTTTTCGATGTAAAGCAGTCTTTGTAGTACACCTGGACCTGCTCTGGCACCTCTGTTGAATCAT
Source organism: Phainopepla nitens (assembly GCA_013400175.1). Lineage (NCBI taxonomy): Eukaryota > Metazoa > Chordata > Aves > Passeriformes > Bombycillidae > Phainopepla > Phainopepla nitens. The sequence goes on along the minus strand of VXBQ01010472.1, from coordinate 779,157 downwards.
CTAAAATGCCTAGGCTTGCCTTTTAATGGACTTCTTATAGGAAGGACAATGTGAAGGTATTTATTTTATGAAGCAGCCATGTTCCATTAATTTTGGTTTGTTTTTGTGTGTGCGGTAGACAGTTTGTAGATGTAAAAAAATGAAAATATTGAAATATTATTGGTAATTTCCCATGTTCCTCAAATAGCCTAGACAGAAATTTACCAAAATTTTCTGCAAAATTTCTGGGGCTGGGAGAATACCTAAATATTTCTTTCATTTTGCAATGCATGAAAAAATACTTAACTGAAATATAAAGAAAAAGTACATTTCATTTAAATGACACATCTTTTATCTATACCACTGTTTTCAATGTTATATGTATGCTTGGTGAGAGATGAAACTGCAATGTACTGTCACAAAAGGCTTGTAGACTACCACGTTTTTGCTGTATTTGTACAGAATTGTCATAAAGTCAGCAGGTTCAGGAAGCTTTGGGCCCTGGCACAGCTGCTGGTGGGGAAAGGCAAGGCAGAGCAAGGGAGGGAAGGACTTGTGGTGGTTGAAGCTGGGGAAGGAGGAAGGATTGTGACAGTCTGGAAAGGCAAGGGCAAGTGAGAAGGCAGTGATAGAGGCTGTAATGGGAGAAGGAGGGAGATGGAGGAGGACTGAGAAAGGAGTGTAATCATTTGTGAGGGGTGTCAGGAAATGAAGAAAGAACAGATGGGAGAATGCAAATGAGAGAGAAGACAGCAGCACCTCTCAGGCTCAGCTGCAAAGAGGTTGAAACTGACACCTATGTTTAATATAATCCTCTATTTGACTCTGGCTTTGAGAGCAGGGGTATCTGGAATGTGGGTTATGGAATGATTTGGAGTGTGTCTTTCTATGTGGCAATTGCCATCTCTAGTGTAGCAGCTGTTTTGAGCCCTGCAGCCCAGACAGAATGAGCTAAGCAAATAGATGAGAAATGAAGGAGCTACTCCTCCTCTCTATCTGTCTCACACCCTCTCTGGATCATCCAGCTGAAGTACTGACATCCTGTTGGGGGCTTCAGCATCTTGCCAAGAATATCTAGGAAGCAGAAGGGCACTGGAATCATAAATCTTAAAGTCTTGCAAAGCAAATCCTGTGGTGATACACGTAAAATCTATGTTCGGCAGAGAGCTCCATAAACTGAAATCCACCATTTTGTTTCCTAGTAGAGAAAGTACATATGGCTTAAAAAATTCAGGAGAAATAATGTCTATTTGTTAAACACTGTGAGATTAAGGCCTAATGAACCCTACTGACTTAATCACCATCTCTTTCCAATGTATTTTTTTCAGAGGTAGATTATATAGATTGGAGCCACAATAAAGTATGTACACGACTACCATTTTCAGAATGTTGTTATAGTTTGATTCTTGTCATGGAAAACTTACAGATCGCTGAAGCTGATTTCAGTACAGTCAAAACTGGCTTTGCTGTGCAAAGAACTGAGCACATTGTTATCTTTCACTAAAAGGTTATAGTTCTTTGGCACCAGTGCCAAAATTTACATGAGGTATAGTGTCTTAAAATGCACAACCTGCCTGTCTCTCAAATTGTTGTAAAAGAAATACTGTGCTTGCTCAAAGTGATTATGCAAAGTGAATCTTGCCCCGTTTTGAACTTTGAGTCAAAAGACATAAATATTTTGAAAGGAGCTATTGGCTTACAAATGTGACTCCAGCTGAGACTTTAAACATCAAAGAGACATGTTGATGGAGATCAGTAAGAATTTATAAAGCCATATGACTTGGAACACAGCAGCCAGAGATGAAAAAGAGACTGAAGTCCTGTGATCCTTACTTTCCCATTGTAGGTTGCATTTTCCAGGAATGCTCAATTGCTATTAATGCCAAAACAGTACCATAAATGTTAATCTTCATATCTGTATAATATAAAATTATGCTCAGATAGACATGACTCATTGACAAGTCCTTTTCTTATTATATAAGGTTTGGAAAAGACCATTTATCCCATTTCAGCCATCACCAGAATTTCTGAGGTGCTACAGATATTAGGCACTGGAATAACCCTTATTGGGACAGCAAGGTCAGGTGAAATAGATCAGGATGGGACGCCTGAATGTAAATGAGCATACTTCATCAGAGGCGTTGGAGAAAGTTTAGTACATTCTTTCTCTTGCTGAGGAGAAGCAGGGGAAGAGACGTAGTATGCAAGGAGCAGTTTCATGTGGAGACACAATTCAGCCTTTACTGGATGTTAATAGCAGTAACCACTGTGTGCCTTTTCTGGGAAAAGAACCTTTCAGAGTGTCTTTGTTTTTAAGATTTTTTTTTTTTGTTAGAGTGGAAAATCTCTACCCCATGTTTATTCTACATGATATATTGAATATGTTACCTTTTACTGACAAAAAAGCAAATGTAGAAAAACTGTGCATCATATTCTGATTTCATTTATTGGTGCCTATTTGAAAGGAGAGGTAGCAAAAAAGGAAACTCCTCTTTCCCACCACATAACATTTGTTCCACCTCTAATTAAACTTGTGATTCTCAGTGAATCTATAACTCCTTTTTAGGCTTTTAAAGTCAATTATTCCTCACATTGATTGACAAAAGAGCTGGTACTCCTTTTTTTCCAGGAAAGGATTGCATCCTTTTATCTTTTGCCTTAAAAATTGCCAGGACTGGACCTTTAATTGGGCATGGCTTGTGTCTGCAATGCAGCCATTTCAGTCATGTCAGGGTCAGCCTTCTCAAATCACAGAAATGCATCGTGTTAGGAAACCTGTGGTGAACCTCAATGTGGTTTCTTCACTAAGGAAATCTGTAAGTAACCAAGCTTGTGAAAGTGCCCACATGCATCTGAACTTAACAGCAGAATTTTGTCTGCAATTTCTTGTTAACTCAGTCTTTTCTGTCAAAAGTAAAAGTAATCATCTATACAGTCTTCTTCAATGGTCTTGACCAGAATTTTCAAAAAATGGCAAGCAAGCAGAATGTCTTTCAAAAACTAACCGGGATTGTTAAGTTACAAAGCCCCCAAAATCTACCTATAGTAATTTCAAGGAGAAGATAAAAAAAAAAACCAGAAGAAAAAAACCCCAAACAAAACAACAACCAAAAAACCCNACCTATAGTAATTTCAAGGAGAAGATAAAAAAAAAAAACCAGAAGAAAAAAACCCCAAACAAAACAACAACCAAAAAACCCACAAACAAACAACCGCCCCAAACCCAAACGAACAAAAAACCAACCAAACAAAAAAAAAAAAAAACCCGAAAAAACCAAACCAAAAAATCCCAAAACCAAAAACCAAGCTTTTCAGATTATTCTTGTCATTATTTGTTTCTTGGAAGCCTCAAGTCCTGATTTAAGCATCTCCTGTGTTCCTAGTTCTTGGGCAATTTCTAAGCCTATTCTTGTTAAGAAAAGAATACATATGCAAATTCTTATTCAAGAAAAAAGGTTTTTTTCCACTTATATTTCAAATGTTTTTAAATGAAAAGGTTTCAACTTCTTGACAGACTTTCCTCCAGCTGTCAGAGAGAGCTCCTAATTTAGGTCAAATGTATAGATTGACCAAATGTTCATCTCAAGTTGTCAACCTCCTTCTTCAGTTCTGAAGGTAGTGTGAAAATTCACCCTCATTTTCTAAATCTTTCTATATAATTCTGAAACCTAGTGGATCACCCAGTGGATCACTGCAAGGAAACCATTTGGATCAGATTGTGAAATGAAACGGGAACAAAAAGCTATACTTGTACGTAAGAGTGATGAAACCTTGGGCATACTGAGTGAATGCCTTAACATTCGCTGTTCATTGTCAAAAATCTATTCCTCAAATTAGACTTCAAAAAGATTTGCATAGTCTGGCTCTGATATCAACTATGGGTACTGATAAGCAACATAAATTGGCATCATATTCTTCATGATTATATTTGTTGATTATGGTTTGAATGAATCTGAGAAGGATTTTCCAGTGTGCTTCAGCTTCTGAGCCGTGCTGCAAGCTAAACCCTGAAAGTCTAAAAGGCAGATCTAGTACAAGAGATCTTCTGCCTTCATTTTAAATCTTATTTCTAGCACTTTCCCTTTAACTCTTTTCCTTATTCAGATTTTGCCTCAGCATGCCAGCAGCTATATATTGGACAAGGATACAGAATCAGAAAGATACACTGAGCACAGCACTCCCACGCCAGCACAGTGGAAGAATTTCTCTGGATGATGTTTCTGTGCAACCTCCATAGCCTGATCTTGTAGAAGTGGTTGTTTCTATGGGTCTTGTTTATTACTGAAAGCAGCACCAGAGCCACCACAGTCATGTGACACTTATTCACTTTATAATTACTGATTTATCTTTCTCTCACCTTGCACTAAGGCTTTATTTTTCTGGTCATGGGAAAATAAAAGTGTCTTATGAGAGATGATGCTATGATTTTTGAGGCTAGATTTTTTTTCCTGTCATTTGACAAATTCTGTATGCAAAAGAGTTCAGAATTGGAAAAGTCAGCCAGTAAAATTTTAAAATGGTGTTTTATAAGCATAGATTAAAAGGAACCCAGGAAATTAATGAATCTACTGCACTCCCTGTCTTTCTGACACCTGAGAGGCTTCACACTGTGTGGTTCCTTCTAATACTATTTATATTCCTTTAAAAATAATTCTCCTATTTGCATCAATTCCTGCCTTTGGCAGTCATTTAATTTTCTTTAGTCTTCATTACTTTCAGTGAAAATGGAAGAAAGAGTATTTGTTAGTGTTTCTTCCTCCTTCTTTGTTCTAATGTTTTGGTCAACCTTTTTCATCTGGGAACTGAAAGATAAAAAGATTACAAAATTTTAATCTGCGAGTGTTCTCCATCTGACTACTTTTTACTCTGAATATTCTTCCTCCTATGCCTTGTGTTTTAGTTATCATGTTACACTTTTGCCCTTTCAGCTAATGTTTGCAGTTTGTTATTCATATCTACTGGCACTGCTAGAACTCTGGGTTTTATTTTTACAGGTGGAAAGAATAACTTTTGGGAGAAAAACCCTTATTCAAAGTGCTTGTTCCTTTCTCTCTCTTTCCCCCCTCTTTCTCACGTAGTTTTGTTTGACTCGAGAATTGATTTTTAGCCCTCTCTCTGAGATCTCCCTGCTTTCTTTCCTCTACCTTGACATTTGCACAGATCTGAAGCTGCATTTTGGCTATTACTCAAGCTATTCCCTGTGATTTCCTTCCTGTCTCTGTTTCTTGCTTTTGTTTTGTGAAAGGAAACTTTAGTTGATGTATGAACAAACACCTCTCTTTCTGTAATCTTTAGAAATGCTTATTCCCATTTCTTTAGCTAAGATCTCCTGTAGTACATGCCTACTGGAGAATTCCTCCTCATTTTCATCCAACACCTTTATAATTTTTTTTATTGCTGTAAGCTTGAGTATAGAGGTTTTAAAATAAAATTCCAATGCACTATTTCTTAGGCTGTATTGTGCTCAGTTTTTTTCTGGTTCCCTCTATGTCACAGTCCATGAGAAGCCATCTACTAAAGAAAATAGCTGCTGCGTGTAGTTAAAATGCTAGATCATGTCTCCCAATTACAGCTTCAAAACTGGAATCATGCCTAGTTCCAAACCCTTTTGCTTAAGGAAACAATTCTACCTTACTTGTTCTTTGCTATATATGATGAACCACCTAGCCATGCCAATTTGGATTCTCCTTAAAGAAATACTAGCTGGTTCCCTTATTTTTCAATGGAGCTTTCTCTATTTACATACAAGGACAATGCAAACGTCCAGTGGGTTGGAAAAAAAAAGGAAGAAAACATAATCAGGTTTCTCTGAATTAGAATAATATCCTCTCCAGCTATCCCCAGTAGGAAATACTTTCGTAGTTCCCTATCTCAAATCTTTTGTTAACTCTTTCATTTGACTGCACATTTTTTCATCTGTACAGTATTTTTTCCTTCCATTCACCAGTTCTTAACTTTAACAAATGGATTTCTTTTATCCTTCAGTATTTTTCCACTTTCACCTCAGTGACCCATGTCAACTCTTGTTCTCTCAATTTTACACCTCCTTTATACAAAATTAATGTATTTCAAGTGAAGTTACTTCAGCTTCTGGTCTGGCTCTAACCTCATGATGATAACATCTGTTTAAAGTCCTTTTTATGAGAGGGCACCTGGTGGTCTCAAACCTAGCCAAGGAATCTGTGTGATGAGGGTCTGTGGGGAGAAGCTCCTACTTTTTCTTGCCTCATTAGCACAGCATAGTGAAGAGAGGTCATGCCATATACTGGTTTAACTTTAATGCTGTTGAAAAATTAAACTTATCTTAGGATGTGTCTGAGAATCCAGCTAGCTAGCAGTTACTGGTGAAACAGTGATTTTCCATCCAATTTGAGTAGTCTCTCCTGCTCAGGTCTTCATGTTGAAGGCAGTTTAGCTTCACAAAGAAACTGAAACTTAATCTTTGTTTCCCGTCAACAGAGAATGAGTTCTGTTGCAAGGTAAGATCTAGCCAAAATAATTTCCTTTTGCATCTAATTTAGCTCCTGAGAGGACCTGCCTCTGCAGAATAGTTCTCTGTTGTTTTCTGATTTCTAAATATGGTGTTTTCTTATGCAACATTGAGTAAGCTGTCAATGAAGTACTTTTGTGTGGGGAAGTATGTACTGAAGCTGTTTATTTTTGTTTCAATTAATAGTCTAGCACTGCCCTAACAGTGCATGCAACCTTCCTGAATACTAGTTTATAAACTCTGTTGAAGTGTTATCACTGTCACTTGATATTTCACTGTTCATTAAATCTGAAACATGCTTACACATGTGTAAGCGTGTTTCCAGTGCCTCCAAATAGATTCATGGGTGTAACTGTGTACTGAGGGTAAGACACAGTGTCATAGGCTGAAAATGTAGGTCTTTGGAAGTACAGCAATGATTTATGAATTTTCATGCATGGGAATGTAGGAAGTGCAAAGGATTTGAGTTTTACTCTTGCAAAAAAAAAAAATCCTTTTGTGTTCAGTTGTTTGTTTCCTTGTAATAACCTCATAGTAGGTATGTCAAGCATCTTGTAAAATGCCCCACAATACAGGCATGGTTTGGTTTCTCTCTTGTGGTGTGTGTCTGCATGCTTCATTGATTCTTCAGAGTTGAAAGTGCTGGTTAGGTTCAAGTCACAAGTGGCATTGAGAGACATCCATTCAGACCTCTTGTCCTTGGTAATGAAAATGTCATTATAGGCATTAGCAAAGGGTCACATCTTTAAATCCTCCTGTGTTCAAGCTACATAAATTTTTGCACTTATTCCTAGTATATTCAGTAACTAACGGGTAATAATGTGATTGTTGACAATATATTAACCATTCAGAGCAAGTTAACAAGTATCTAAGACAAACTCATCCAACCCCAACCTTTTTATGATTCCTGAGTGTTGTTTCCACTTGTTGGAGTTTCAAACACCTGTGGACCACAAATGTAATTGCTGGTGTTGTATGGACCACAGCTTTAGTAAGAGTGGAAGGATGAATGGAGAAAGGATCAGGAAATCAGTCTTTGATTTTTGCAGTTTTTTTAGAGTTGAGGATCTGTTCAGTTGTGATCTTCCTCTGCTCGACATTTTTACTTAAGTACAAGGAAAAGAATGAAGAGGACTGCTCTATAATGATATTGGGAAGAGGGAAGAGAAATGCAAGTTTTTTCTGTTAAAAATAATATTTTAATAATCTTACTTTTTAAGAAACTTCAGGTGTTTCATTATGAAGTTTTTTTTTTTAATAACAGTATAAGGGAAATGGCTCTGCTCAGAGTATTCTGCTATGAATGTAAAGACAAAAATATTTTCAAGAACTTTCCTTCCAACCGCAAACTCTTATTCACTCTTTTTCTTGGATCTCTGCATCTAAAGCATGTGACCTTTGTAGCTGAGCATGAATGTGCAGCTACATTGTCTTTGAACAATTTATTTGACTTCAGGCTACAGTACTCATAAACCAAGAGCTGCCAGCTCTGCGTAGCTGGGAACTCTAATTTCAAATTCAAAGGTCCTGTGTACACACAAACATCCCACAGCTTGGAAATACGTGCACTGTTATAGCTGACTTTGTGCAAGTTTGCTCAATGGTCTTTGCTATGTGCAATTGAACCTCAGCAGTGGTCCTGAATTTTGGGTTAGTGTTGAACATATTTGTACTACAGTAACTTGTCTGAATTCTTGGTGGAAAAAATCAGTGCTCACTTGCTTTATTGAGAATAAATCTGTATGTTCTTTTGCATTGCAGTATAATTTGTTTGGATTTAAATAGCAATATTGTTTTGTGGATATTAAGATAAATTATGTGCTCTTTGATAAAACAGTTACACTGGAGATACATCTTTTTTTCTCATACCAAGAATTTTCATGTGATTTTGTTTATGTTTAGTATTACGCTGTATGGACATAAACATAGTGTTCCAATTTAGTCTAAACAATTGGGGCCTTCATTTATGAGGAACTGTGAGAAAGTCTGATGAGAGGTTCAAGGGAAAGTGCATAAAATCAGCCCTGGAATCTCCCAGCATATCTAAACTCGTCAGTAATTAAATTCAGAAACTGCTGGAATCCTTTAGAAGTTGAGTAGCTGGGGGAATATTTAATTTTTCTCCCTTAGTGGATTGATTACTATGGTATTTCTGTTACATGTGAAGAAATCAGCCCCTGTGTGAGCCAGCCAAAATGCTCCAAGGCTTCTTTGGAAAGAAACTTTTAGTCTTGTTAATATGTGGTTTAAAAGATAGTGAGTGAGAGACTATATGAGAGCATAATGTTTAGGCTTTGGCATTGTAAATGGAAAATCAGGTATCTGAATTACTCTTTGCAGGGCAATGATGAGGAAACCTTAGTTGCTAAACACTTTTCACAGTTATGCTCATAAGAAGTTGAGCCTATCTTTCTCATTTGAACTCAAGAGGCAGGATGAAAGAAAGCCAAATAACTCTTAGCAACAGAAGACAAAAGGCAAAAACCAGGAAGTTGCTACTACAGGTGAACTCTCATCTAAATGTAACTGGAAAGGAGCCTGTGCTCCTCATCTGACTTATCAGCAGCAGCTTTTCCTGAGCCCAGACATGTCTTAGTTCTGATCTGCAGTAATGCCTGAAGGAGAGCACGGTTTTCTAATACAAACCTTTGTTTTTCCTTTTGTGTAATTTTATCCTAATTACATACATAGCTTTATTTCAGAAAGCTTTACCTGAAATCTCATTCTGGTTTTGATAGGATTCAAGTGGAATTAATTCTAGTGATACCAGGTATTAAAATAAAACCTATTCTGAACTTCGTCTTTTTCTCTAATTCTATTCCTAATAGTCACTCTTTTTTTTTCCTTCCTGAACACAAAAGGCATTTTTGAGGGAAATGGAAACTGTTCATGTCTATTTTTAACTTCTAATCTTTATAATATATGCAGACCTGACTTCACAGAATTAATACTTTAAATTGTCTGTAAAAGAAAATTCTTCTTGAGCTCTAGACTCCCTGGCTGAATGCTAGCAATATGCTTTAACAAGGCATGAAAAAACCTAATGGTAACAGACAATTAAGCAAATGAGCAAAAGGGGCGAGGAAAGCAAGAAATGTGAAATGTCTGATCAGGATTAAAGTCCATGTGCACGTAACAGATATTTTGCACAAAATCCCTTTTTTGATTTTTTGGTAGTATTTTATGGGAATCCTGGTTTGAAAATGAGAGGTTTTGGGAGACAGTATCAAAAGCTTTCTACTGTTTCCATCATACTATGGATGATAGAACTATACTGATTCCAAATGGTAGAACTTTAAGAGCTAAAACCAGAACTCTGTAATTGTAATTGTTGCCAACTCTTAGTGCTTTCTTGCTAATTGGTCAATGTTTAATGTTCTACTTTTAAAACCTTGGTTCCTGGAATCAGCTGACAAAATGAGATAAGATTCCCACGATAAAACTGAAAAGAAAAATTCAAATTTTCGTAAGTACGGAAAAAATCTAATAAATGAACTCCACTGGTATGCAAACCAGAAGGAAGGATCCAACATTTTGGAAATTGTAGTATTTAAAATTTAATGCATTGTATTATTTGGTGGAATATGTACTGCCATGAACCAAGCAAAAAAGAAAAATTGCAATTGAGGGTTTTTTCCCCCTTCCCCTCTTTTTTTTTTTTCTTGGCTTTCAATGTACTTTTACACTTGTGTTCAGAGCCAGAGCTTTGCAATTTTGCTATCCTGCTAGAGCAGACAGTTCCAGTTATTTCTCGCAGTGCTTCTGGAGGAAGAAAAGAACAGAAATGAGGAACATTATTCTAAAAGCACTCAAAAGAAAAAGAGAATAATCTGTATTTATTTTTCTTTCCACTTTTCCTCTATACTAACTTTGGACACAAGTCTCCTACAATAAGGGGCTTTATATATTTTAGCTGCCAATTCCAAAAGAAAATGTTGTATTATGCAATCAATGGAATTTCACAGCAGATATCGTTACATAAATGAAGCTCTTCTGAATTGTGACAGTGTGCTAGGAGATACTACTTCTTTTAAGGATGAAAGATGCTGTTGCAGTTTTCCTGGCTGTTCAGATTCCTCATTTTTTATTGATGTGTTCTTCTGATCCAGGGTAGATATCAACAGGAGATACTGATCAAACTTCTGCACTGCTGCTCTGTGTTGGGGTACAGCCAGGGCTATGGGCAGGGCATGGTAGGTGCCCCTTAGCTGCAGGAGCTGTGCCATCCCTGGCTGGGTGCAGATCCACTATGCCCTGCAAGTAGAGAAGGGCTGGGAGACCCTTGGGGGCCAGTGGTCACCAGGTGAAGCCACGGTGACAAGACAGGTCCCAGGGTGCAGTGGGCAGTCAGCCGGTGGGCCAGGAGCAGCAACTCTGATCAAATACACGGCCAGGGGCAGGCACAGCCATAACACAGCTGCAACACAGCTCAGGCTGAGGTGAAGGGCAACAACACGGATAAAAACTGTTCCCAAGGGAAGGAGAGGCAGTGTCTGCTGGAGCTTCTAGTTTTCTTCACAGTAGCTTTCAAAGTCAGCAGCCGTGCTCACTCTAAGCTGGCCCTGAGCCCAGGAGTCAAAGCCTCAGGAGTAGGGAGATGTGCTTTAAGCCATGTCGCTGCCCACTTGCATGACGCCATAAAAACAGAGTTCAGAGCAAACAAAATACACGTAGCAGGTCAGATCAAAGTTGTGTCTAGCTCTGTTTGCTATATCCGCTGATAGGTATCTACTGCTAAGAATATAAGGACAGGACAAGAATATAGTGGTGTTTCTCCAGGGACTTGTCTGATCTTCCCTTGACTTCACAAAAAATTCTAGTATTGTCAGAGCGCATTAATTTTTTTTCAGCTTATTCTTTCACAAATCCAGATTTCTAACATCCTTGCCTCAGTCCTAGAGTATTATATATCTCAAAATCCTTCTACTCTCCTGCTGGTCTCCAAAGACTTCTTTTTTGGCTGGTGCTGGTCTCTGGAGAGACCTCTCAGTCAAATCTGTTAATTATCAACTTCCAGGTTGTCTGACCAGGTGGCAGGGGGAAAGGGACTTTCTCCCCTTGAATATACTGAAAAATACATAAACTAGACAGGGTTTCTGGACAGATAGTAATTCCTGTGGGATTTCCCTTGTATGAACTTGACTAATACTCTCTTCCAGCCAGGTAAACTCTGGGTCCACAAACTGTTCTGTGAAGGAATTCCAATAGTTAACAGCACCTAAGTGAAGCACTACCTCTGTCTTGAAGTGTGCTCTTTCAGTTTTTTCAATGACATTTGGTACTTAAGTTAAAAGAAAATATGAATGGTTGATCTCTATGTTTCTTCTTCCTGCTGCCTATGATTTTAGAGACCCTTATCTTAATTCCCCAGGATTCCCTCTGAGCCAGATGAGTCTTACTCTACTTCGTCATCACCTCTATTGAAGCCCTTTCACATTTCTAATTATCTTTTTCACGCATTTATTCTGATTCTGCTGTGTCCTTTTTAAAATGCAGAGACAGAATTACAGAGCTTAATATGTAGGGAACCATGATTCCTTATATTGGAATGTTTTGTTCTCAATTTTGTACTTAATAATCAGCTCAGATTTTGTATATAAATTAGGATTTTTCTTGCCCTTGTTAATTTCTTTACATTCCTTTATATTTATCTCTACTGAACTAAAACTTCTTTTCACTATGCAGTGTGCAAAGCACCTCTGGCACCCTTTCACCCCCATTCTCTCCTATTCCTACTCAGAATCAGTTCATATCCTCAGCAGATGTTTTTGGCTTGTTGCTCACATCCTTTCTGGTTGATCGTCACTGTATGGAGCAGCATCAACATAAAGTTTTTCTCATCTTAATGACCTTGTTCTGCTTCATTTTTATTCTGCTTTGTGTTTCCTGACTTTTAATAAGGTATTCACCATGCAATGCCCCAACTAATTAGTTTTCTGACAATGTTCTGAAGGGACATTGTTAAAAAGCACACCTTTAGAAAGCCAGGTAGTTTATATCAGCTGAATGTACTTGTTGACCCTGTGAAGAACTCACATAAATTTGCTAGCCAGAACCATGTGAAAACTCCTGCTATTTTTTCCCCAAATCCATAATCTTTATCCACATGTGTACTAAATCTGTTATTTACTATAATTTTTTTTCTACTAGTTTTCTCCCCACAGGTATGGCCAGAGTTAGAAGTCTGCAGCTCCCTTGTGAAAATTCTTAAAGAAATTGATGTCCTGTTTTCTACCTCTCACCCCTCAGATGAAAGGACTAATAGAAGAGAGATTAAAAACTGTTATTTTTTTCCAGCAGTTTGCTTGAGTTCCTTTATAATTTTGGGAGTAATACTGTCTTAATCCTGGTCATTTATAACTGTTTCTTTTTTGGTTTGCTCTGTTTAAGCTTCTCCTGTTGTCTCTTACTTAAATATACCCTCTAACTTGCTTAAAAAAAGTGGTAATGTCTCCATTTGTTTCTACAGTCAGCCATTCTTTTGGTTCTATTTGAAATTTATTTGGGGAGAAATCTTGCCAGATGGTAAAAACTGTCTACTTTTGAATTAGTTCGAGGAAAAAGTCTTTGAAATTTCTCTTCCAGGTTATGGTCTGACACTAAATCACAGAGTGAGTAACACTGCAGTACCACTTTCTGCTCAATAGTTTACATTTTGTGTTTAACCCTTTGTGCATCCTACACAAAACATAAAGCTTGCTATTGCACTTTATAAAATCAGGTAATATGAGAGTTCAATAATTTGCGGCAACTATACTGGAAGGCAATAAATTTTCATTAATAGTACCATGCCTAATGCCTAACTACATCGTAAGAAGAGACTGTGATGTTTTGCAGTTATGTCAATAACAATGGTTCACACAAATGTACAGATTAGGAAGTTGTAGATTTGTTGACCAGAAAGGCAGCATTCTGCCTCTGAAAAGCCCTGAGTAAAACATGGTGGGGAAAAGGGCATTATAAAAATGGTAATTTTCCTTATTTTTTTGGACTAAATCATTGAGTGGCATTCAGTCCTTTTCTGTCTGGAACTTTAAAAATTATTATTTTTCCCTTGGCTATCTCAGATCCTCCTGTGGTTGCAAAAAGATCTTTTAACAGGAGCCACATCAGAATGGAAATGAAACCACCTTGTGCCTAAGTGTGCTGCTAAATCATGAAAATTGCTGCTCATTCTCTGTGATCTAGAGATACCCAAACATACCCAGCTTGTGAAGCATCACATAGAGGTTGATATTTTCTGTTCAGGCAGCAGGGACAGTAATTTCTGGCCTCATTTATGCACAGCAGGAGGAATTTCCAGTTTGCTGATTTTTTTTTTGTTATGGCCTAATGCACTACTAGTGACAGGCATAGTGAGCTGGGGACTCCCAATCACAGCCATTCATTTCCCACTTTTTGTCTTCATTCTTGTTACTTTTTGATATCTTTTACAGAGGCAAATTTTTAAAAATTTTCTAACGTTTTTGGAGGCCATGCTCACAGCTGTTTTCTACCATTTTTAATGACCTGGACTTAATTGAATAAAACAACCAACCACCTCTATTAAAAGGTATGGACTTTTGATCCTTAAGGGGTAAAACAACAGTCCATCTGTGAGACTGGATGGATTTGGGTCTGATTTTTTCTACACCTTGAGCTCAATAATACCAAGTGTGTTCTGTTAGTAGCTGCAAAAATTGCTGGGTTAGTTAGCTTTGAAGGGAGGCTGATGTCAGATTTTAAAACAGAGGTAACAGCAGTAGCAGTGCTTCATTCTTTACATTCCTTGTCATCATAGCTGTCTCCAACCTGGAGGGCTGGCAGGACTACTTAGCTGCTGCTCTCATTAGAGCTGGCATGCAGCTGGCAGAGGAAGAGGAAAAAAATTGGCTTTCTGGTTTGCTCGCTTACATTGTATCCCCCTTCCTCCTGCAGTGCTCTCCCCTAATTTCTCCCTCAGACACAGATATTTTCTTGCTGTTTCTCCTCTTCATTGAGCACTTCTATATTTGTTGAGATCATTGACTGGTTGGTTATGTTCAGCCTTAAGTATGCAAGTACAGGAAATGGAATATGACAACTGGCACTTGTGAGGCTTTCCTGCAAAAGGGTGTCTGTGAGTTTTGGACTAATGGTTAACAGTCTGGGTGGTGAAATGCATCATATCCCATTAGTAAGTAATTGAATATATTGAAAGTAATTGAAAATATACTTTTGAAGTAATTGAAAATATACTTTGCAAGTATTATCTGCATTGCATTTAAAGCCATATTTGCAAAAGTTATATACTGTGGAAGTAAGATAATTTAAGAAACAATAACAAAAAAGAATTTTAAGAACACCATCTCTATTCAGTCTAGAATTTATCCCTGCACATATATGACATAGCAGATGTTTCAATTATTAATCACTTGGTATTTTGCTCCTCGTGCCTCAATGAATGAGATGGTGAGGAAGTGGCCATATTTTTTTTCCTTTATCACTAGCCTTCAGTATTGAATGCCCTTTGTTTGCTGTACATTCAGAGCTAAACCTGTTCTGAGTAAACAATTATTATTTTCTGAGTGGGCTCTGCTGCTGATAATAACGTTTCTGTGTGCTTCACAAATACTATTTAAGTTACTGTCCCACAACCTTTGGAAGCTCGAGGTACATGACTGCTGCTTTACAGGTGGAGCGTTAAACTGCAGAAGGCTAAAGATAATCTGTGTGCAATCTTTGTAACTGCTCTGAATGCAGTTAGAGCTGGTCAGAGAGCTTCACCTTGGTTGCAGAGGCAGCTCATGGGGGATGCTGAGGGAGCTGCCGTGCTTGCTCAGTACCCTGCAGCCTGGGAGGGGCCTGTGCAAGTGCTTCCTAAATGCCCGGTACCTCCCCACCCCCAGCAGCATCAAGGCTTAGGCAAACAGAAGTAGGTAAGTATAAATACCACACTGAGTGCAAAAACATAAATTGCTTTATGGCATGGAACTGCTCTCCAAAATAAGGATGTGCCCAACACCTTTCAGGATTATGGACAAGGCAGACTGGCACAGGGCTCTTTGAGTGGTGGAATATAGACTGAGAGAGAGAAAACTATGATAACAACAACAACAACAACAAATCCCCCAAGGGAAAATATAAGGAAAAAAAAGCAGATGCACAGATGGCTAAGCACAGCCTTGGAGCAGTCCTCTGAGAAAGGTCCCCTCTGTGGAGAACTTGGCTGGAAAGGTTGGAGCTGTGAGCAGGGAGACAATCTCTAGCTCTTTGATTTTTCTGGTGTTGAAGGAAGCAGGATATTGCACATTCCTGTGCTGTATCTGGCCTGCATCAAAGACACCTGACCCCCACCCACACATCTTCCTTTTGAAGGGGCAGTTTTCAGACTCCTTGTTTGTTTTACCTGGTTTAACTGAGATGCTTAGGTTTGAAAAACTAACATGTCTAGTCATGCTTGCACCAACCTCAGTTATACACAGGAAACACCCAGCACTCCTCCAAATCGGATTTTCTTAGACTCAACCAACATTCAGAATAGGTTTTGGATGTAGTTGCACTGATGCTGCTTTCTAGATTTCTTTTTCAGTTTTTTCCCCTGAAATTCACTCATAGAGATGTATGCTTACCTGGCAAGGCTAGATCCTCTAGAGATCTATCACAGATCTTATCCCACTCACAATAATGGGAAAAGCCTATTTTTCTATTGGTATGAACAGTCACCAGAGGTGGGAAATCTTCAGAATTTGCAGTTACTGGATTACTGCACAGGTCAGTCATGGCTCTGATTTTCCTCTTTTTTTCTAAGCTGTGAAGAAAGCCTTTAGAAGAACAGATGATTGGTCTATATAAGTCTGGAGGTGTATAGAATTTTTGCTTATGCAATTAATTAAGAACTTACCCCACTTTTTTACCTTGTTCAAATGCACTTGAATACCTCAATTTTCACTTCCTTTATGCGTTTGCATCCTTTTGCCCATGAGGGCTGACTATATTGCTTCCCATTCCTTTCTTTCTTTCTGTCCCTGCAAAGCAGCCTTTGTTGTGCTGTCCTTGGATACCTCGTATGTGCAGTTTGTTTGATTATGGTATTCTTTTGAAGTTTGATTTGTAACAGAGCATGCACATCGTCCTTGAAGCTGTGTCAAGCAGGTAATCTGGTTTCTCATTGCCTGATAGTTAGGAAGTTTTACTTTTCAAAACCACAACAGCTCTGGCAGTCTTAGGAATCCCTTGTATACCAGGAAAATACAAGTTCTAAAAGACGTGCCCAGGCACATTTGCTCAAATATGTGCTGTATATAAGGTATGTGTACCCTTTATATTGTAGCTTTTAGTGAGTTATTTCCAAACAACAGAAATTGCCTTCAGTTTATTTACTGGTGGAGTTTGAAATGGTGTTGTTTCACTGCAGAAAATATCAGTGTAGTTTCATCTGATTGAGAAATAGAACCTCTTTCTCTGAAAAACTATTTAACTGTGTTTATTTCTAGAGATGAACTACTGGTTTGAGAGGAAAAATACCACTTGCAAGCTTTAAAAGGTCAAAAAGAGAAATTGAGATTCATATAATCTTATCTTTGACTGTAGGGTTATTTGGGCTTTTAGGGTTTGATCCATCTGTAAAATAAGTCTGAATGTTTTTTATAGTCTCAGGTGGAAGCTTACATCTGTGTTGTTAGAGGGTCAAATTTCTTACTCTGATTTATACTATCAACAAGAATTGAAAAGATGTAGAGATGTTAATTTTAAAATGTGACCCATTAGAAAAGATCAGATGGAATGTTGTATTTAGTGTTAACAAAAAATTTCAGATATATCTATATGCCAAACCAGACTTTTATAATTCAGTTGAGTGAAATCTGAGGGTTTCAGGTTGGTTTTTTCAAGTCTGTGAACAAAATCCAGCGGGGCATACCATTACAATGCCTTTTTTATAAAGAGTGAAAATTCAGCTTGAGAGACCTCAAAACAGATTCTTAAGACTGGAATTTATAAATATAATCTAAGACACTAGATTACATGGATTCTGTTCTACCCTATAGTGTAATGTACCCTCATACAATTTAGATAGTCCCAACAAAATCAATAACACTACCTGACATCATTATTTCTTTCCTATATTCCATTCCCTATGTTCAGGTGCATCTCAGCTATATTTGATTATTATTTTAGCACCAAACACTATTGAAGAGGACTTTCTTCTGCTTAAATTAGGAAGGTGAAAAAGGAAATTTCAATCAGAATTTAAAGGACCTCTATTTTCCATCCATAGCTATAGTTAGTCACTGATTTGAAATTTGTTTAACTATTTGGTGAAAGAGAGAACGCAAGTAGAAAGATTAATCTTAATAACAATCTGATCCCAATTCAAGCAGTTTGATATATTTTTAGTATTTCTATCCATGGATGGCAATATCATGAATGACAATAACTCATATTTTCTCATTTAATTTGACAATCATTTCAATTCTCAGACTGTAATTTTTTCTACTACTACTCAATCTTGAGTAAAAAAGGTGTTAATTTTTTTTAACAAATAAATTTATATCATAAGCAATAAAAAAAGGAAATGTTTTAAAAAGCTTTTTTTTTTCTTGTTTTCCTCAGCCTTGAGACTCTCATTATATGATTTCCTACACTACAACAGCACCTTCCTTGTTCATTAAAATTTGAAGCTAAAGCAGAGCAAAATATTGATTTTTTTTCTTTTCTTATGGGTAGGAGTCTTCATTTCAATGCAGCTTTAGGGAATTAAATATGGATTTGAAAGAGATGTCCAGCTGCTCATACCATTTGGCAGAAGCTGTCTGAACTGTGAAAGTGGGGGAGAAATGCAGTCATCTCGAGCTGTTCCAGTCTCTTCTTGACTAGACAACTCCATCCATTATGAATCCCCTGGGCCAGATCCTCACTGAGGTAAATTGGCACTGTTTCCTCAGGCTCGTTGCTTCTGCGCTGACTTACACCAGCTGGGCCCTAGATTATATTCTCATTAAGTGGACAAAAGTAGCCAAAGCATGTCTGCAGGACTCAGGATTGAAATACATTTCTGTAAGTACTGTCTTGCTTTAGTGGCAGCACTAATGTAATGGAGGCCCCCCATAGCCTCTGTAGACACACTCTCAGGGGGAGAGCGAGTGAGAGTAATACATGCACAGCTGTGAGCTGTTGTCCATTTGAAGGAGAGGGAAGTAGCTGTGCCAAATGAAGCAGAGGAACTATGATCCGTGCTGGTGCATCCTGGACCTGCTGCACTGCAGCCCCAGGGCCCACATTGTTGTGCTAGACACTCTTGCCTGATAATACCCTGCCTCCCTTACCACTGGATCCAGATCTCACACAGGGCAATTCCTCTTTTCCCACATGTGCATTGAAGAAATGGTGGAAAGGGGATAGTGCTTTCCAAGGTGTTATACCACATGTGAAGTTTTGATATGCCTCTCCCTTGTCTTCTCAAAACCAGCAAAAGCCAGAAGCACTGAACAGAAGTTATACTATAGATGTGGTCTGAGGAGTTCAGCATTGTGACTTGGATAACATAAACTCTGGAAGGGAGAAAGGGATATTTTTCATACCTGTGACAAACAAAACACAGCACTTTTTCATAAAAGATCTCAGATTTACTGCTCTTTCAATGGAGAGTGAAATAAATTAGTTGGCACCTTATCCATATTAAATACTAATAAATTCCTAGGCAAAGTTCTAATACCACCAAGGCAGGCTGTCAACTGGATGCAATCTATCTGGAAGAGTTAGAAAGGTGTCTGCTTCTGCAAGATTTAAAATAAGCTCATTGCCTTTACAAGCCTTGCTCCTTCTGTGTCCTGTACATGGTCCACATAGAGAGGAGGGTGCAGTCATGAATATTTTAGAGCCTTGACACCCCCGTCATCTAGATCTGGGAAAAGGAGTGGAATCAAATGGCACAATGTTGCTAACACACATTACATTTAGCTCGGGTAATGACAGAGTACTTGATGTACATATATGCAGGATTCTATTTATTAATAACCTAAAACAAATGAATGCTCTCTTAAGAAATTGAAAATAAATGTTTCACAAGTGGCACAAAAGCCTATTAACCAGGAATTTAAAAGATTTTCATTGCCAGGGAAAAACAAAATTATACAGTATTTATAAATGATGCCTGATTTTATTGTTCGATTGCTCAAAAGACTACCAGCATGTTATGCTTTTTATTTGCTGAGTGGCCATTTTGAGATTGTCTCTGCTGACTGTATTGGGCTTGGTTTCAAATCTCTCTTAATCCTGCAATGAACCTTTAATGAAGCTGGATTGACTTTAAATCATTACTTTGAAACATTAATTAAAATAAAACAGGAGGGACCACAGGAGGATCCATTGTGGTGGTAGTAGTGGTGGTGGTTTTTAAATCAAAGCTCTCTTCTCCACCCCTCTCCAGAAAAAAGTAAGCCTTTGAAGGCTGCAGCTGTATGACTTCCAACATGGTTTTTAAGCTGGCCTTAGGTTTTAATTACTTCTGCTGTTTTGGGTTGGCATTTTCTATATTTTTGAAGTGTTTAGGACACTTCTTTTTATCCTTCCTTTCAGAAAAGTAGTGGATAAAAAAGGCAGAATTGCTGTGAATAGAGTGACAGGGCATGGCAAGCCCACTCAGCTTATTCTGTTCTGTGTTCCAGAGAGCACAGTCTTTTGCAAAGGCTGGAAATGGCCCTGGAAAGTTCTCTGTTTTCTGAGCCAAATCATAATAGCAAGCATATCCAGGGCTTCAGCTCTGGATTCTTTTTTTAATTTTTTTTTTTTAAATTTCTTAGTGACTCTCCAGCAGTCTCTTTGTTGCCTTTTCTACTACTAGGTAGCAGCGTGTTCTGCAAACAATGAAGCCTGTTCTGCTCTACTGTGCCTCCAGCCTGCAGAAAAACTCAAACAGAAGGAAGAAATGTGATTTGAACAGAAATGTTAGCCTCTCTCAGGACTGATATTAATTATCTGGTATGGTTACACTTCAGGAACTGGTTCAGGGACACCTGATCTTATTGTTAAGGCTGCTATTTCATAAGTAAATGATCTCATCAGTTGTTCTCAAAGCAATTGATCTTTAGTCTTTGTATTGTTTATCAATTCCTGCACTCCCTTAATATGTGTCAGGTTACAGCAGGAGTTTTCCTGTACTACTTAAAAAATATACAATTAAGCTTGTGAGAAACCTATCAGCTGTGTTACAGGGAAATCTAATAATCAGTAGCTTAGGCCTTGCCTCAAGTGTTTTTCACTTGCTTGAACTGAAGACTTGAAAATATTTCATACTGTTACTGAAAGGGAAGCTGAAAAAGAGGAGCTGTGTAATTTTCTCCAGCCTCAGATAGGTGGAAGGTCATGGATCTTTGTCCTAAGGCTGTCTCCAGGAAAGTAGTGTAAAGCTGATACAAAATGTGTGACTTCAGACATGGTAAGGTGGTCTGCTGAGGAGGAGGGTAGAGATGTTTAACTTAATAAGCTATATGTGGTTGGGTGGCTGCTGAGCTGTGCAACCAGAGGCTGTGCAGGATTCACTCATCCTCCATCTCCCTCCTCCCAAGGACCAGAGGCCAGGAAACCTACAAGGACAAACTGTTAAGGCCTCTCGTGATTTCTCAGTGTTACCACCATATCAGATACCTCTGAATCAAGAAATAGTCACATGAGAACAAGTACCATTGTCAAGTAAGCTCAGATATGGCCTAGTTTGGAGCACATGCAAAATAATTCTGCTTTTAGCCCATGTTACAATCCAAGATAATGGCTAAGGAGAAACTGTCAAATGCATCCATCTGGGACGGTCACTTTACACCAGGGAGAGTCTGGGGGTGAGTAGGAGGTGAGAAAAGCTTTAATATAAAGCCAGATGTTGCTGTCACTGGAGTGAATAGAGTTTTACTGTTTTTTTCTAGGAGAGTGAATCTTCTGGTTTTGTCCTCTATTATATCTTGGATCTGGGGCTTCCTGGGGGACAAGGAAGAGGAGGAGCTTAGACAGACAAGAAAGTATGCAACTACTCATTTACTAGGTGGAAATACAATGCTTTTTGCACTGCATTGCTTTGCACTGGGCTGAGTAGGAGGGACAGAGTTGTCAAAAATAATTATGGGAAAAAGGAAGCAGAAAACTAAAAAAAAAATCCTTAAATGTTGAGAGCATCTGCAAGCTTAAAAATGAGAATTCAAAGTGAATTGCTTCTTATATAGAAACGTGTTAGCTTCTCTGGTGGGCAAACTGCTCTTCTTGACACAGTCACAGAATTAGTCATATGTACTCTTGCTAGGCACCAATCTGTCAGGTCTCCTGTTACAGGAGCTAATTGCTTTTTGAGCTAATGCATACAAATATAGTTACTTAGTTAATCTTTCTCTCTCAGCTTCCTCTAGCAGGTTTGAAGTGTCACCAGCATTATGAAAACTTCCTGAAAATATTTCTGATTTTAAGTCTTACCAGTCAAAAAGGGATGGTAAGAGGATAAGAGTGTAGCGGGAGATGATGTGAAAGGGGATTCAGCCCTCCCCACCAGCACTTTCTCAGCAGATCAGTATAAAACAACTAACCCGGAAGAAATTTTGCAGATTTATACCCATGGGAGATGTGATTCATTGCTTCATTTCAGTTTGCTGTATGGAATGATTTTAACCTATTTAGAAGATGATTTTTAAAAATGCTATCACAATCCCAGAGTCTGTGGCAATGAAAGTGACTCGAGGAATTAAAAAAACCCAAACCAAAACCACATTCTTTTAATTTAAAAAAAATCATATTTTGCTTTATTTTTATTTATTTTTTTATAATCTTAATTGGAAAATAATTAATACAATGATTTCAGCAAATTAGAAATAAATCACTTAATTATTATTTTAGAAAGATAGGTGGTGAATTATGGGCAGAGAATGTGTAAGTATGAAAAGTTACTTCAAGAATGAAAGTTTGAAAAAATTAAAGGGAAGAAGCAATAAAAACAAAAATGGCAGAGTAAGTACAGTATATAGAGAGATTTCTATGAGACTTTTCAGTGTTAGTTTGGGAGGGGTTTGTTTGAAATGTGTACTTTTACATTTCTTGAGAATTTCCTGCTTTAATGGTGACATGAGAAAAAGTAACACTTGGTCAAAACCACGTAACTGTTTTTTCACTGGGCCTACTCAAAAATCATCTTTTTGACAGTATTTGACATTCTGTTCTTATCAACACTTACTTCCAACTTTGTATCTGTGAGTAAAATCCCAGCTGGACATTTGAGTGCTATCGCTCTTGCTAGCATAGATACTGTGAGTTACTCAGTGTATTTTCAAATTTTCTTTCTTGAAAAATCTTGCAACCTAGGGATGTGCCAATATTGTAGCCACTGTAGCTAACAAAGGGTTTTCCAAAATAACTTGAAAGTTAGCTAACCCAAGTACTGCTTTTAATTTTTTCATAATGTTAACACAGTTTATGATTCCCACCTGAGAATCATGATAAACATTTGAGCTACTTAGTACCATTTGAGATTTATGGTGTGGCTATTTGTCTGCTTGCAACCTCTGATCTAAGTACCTTAAAACTGTCTCTGAAGTGTTTTTCTGGACAGCAGGGAGTGGGGTGTAAACATTTTCTGAATGAGAACTCATAGCCTCGATTGCTCAAAATTGCCTCTAGGCCCAACAGCAGATGGTTCAACCACCCAGGCTGTTTTATTCCCAGGTTTCTTTAAAACAGACTCAATGAAATGACTGAATCTGGAGGAGTAACTTATTCTTGGTGACTTTGTCTGTTCTCAGCAGATCTCTTCCTTAGGAGCAAAATTCAGTATTGAACAAATGCCTTTGGCTGGCCCTTAGCACATCGGGGGGCACCAATGGGGGTCATGGTGAAGACAGACTAGTTATAAGGAAAAAGTTTTTTACAAGATGAGGAGTGAAACACTAGAACAGGTTGCCCAGAGAGGTGGTAGATGCTCGATCACTGGAAATATTCATGGTGAGGTTGGACAGGGCTCTGAGCAACCTGATCTCATGGAAGGTGTCCCTTCTCATCGCAGGGCGCATTGGACTAGGTGATCTTTTTAGGTCACTTCCAATCCAAACTATTCTATGATTCTATGGGCAGATAGATTGTAGTTAGAGCACTTGATAATGAATTATAATTTCACCAGTCAAGGTAAAGTCTGCTGCTTCTGCACGTTGATGACAAGTTTTCTTAACTGGACCAAGTGACTGTTAGAAACTCACAGTGATAGTCCCCTTTCTAAGAATTCTTATCACTGAAAACACAGCCAGACAAGCACAAAGGTGGTTTAATCTGATCTAAATCTCAGCAGGTGGAAGGCTGAAGCTTTGGACATCCAGTGCTAGTCTTCATGTTCACTTCCTCCTTATACAGGAGCAAGGAACAAGTTATTTTCTTAGAAGTCTGTAAAGTCTTATTCTAAAGTGGCTTCCTATACTGAATCATCTGAAAAAAGAAATTAAGAACCTTAGGTTGCTTTAGGATATGAATTCTAACATTTATGAAGTATTTTGAAGAACAAAATGTACCTTAAAATTGCTGCACAATAAATTTTGTTCTAGGCTTAAATACTGTCTATGTAAGTAAACAGAGGGTTTTTTTATCCACTCACAATTGTTTTCAATGTCATCTTTACATTAATTTAGTCACTTATTTCTAGCGGGAACTGAAATGATATATTTCTCGTTTAATTACATTGTTCTTAGTGTAATTATTTGCCATCAAAAGACATTCAGTGAAGTTGATAAAAGACTTTGGCATTTGATAAGAAGAGATATATTAATGAATGTTCAACTCCTAGCTTTCCACAAATCTATGAAAAAGAAATAGACAAAACCAAAATGTGATTTATGCCCTCAATGTTAGTTGATAAACTACTTGTATCATTGGCTTGGTAGAAAGTGAAAGAACAGTTTTTCTTCTATTCCCTTTTGTTCCAAGAACTACGTGAAAAAATAATATTTTAGAAACTGGCTAGCTTAATGCATTCCGAGAAGCTTAGATGGAAACAATACAACATGGGCCAGTTACTACTATCATGATTTTCAGCACTTGCCAAAATCTGTCATTAAGTTGAGCAGTTCAAGACATTAGCGAGCTGAGCTAGCACTTTTTCCACACCACCACCCACCCACTCACGCACCTACTTAGTGTCTCTGTTCAGTGAGAGGAAAGTGTAGTGGAAGAAAGAAGACAAGGAGATTAAAACTGGCCTGATTATCAGAGTTACCCGACCAGATGTATCTTTTGGATTAATCCTATGGTGCAAACAGCCAGATTTATCACGGTGTTTTTCTCCCATGTGTTTGAAAACCTCTGTGACTGAAGTACTTATTGCTGATCAACCCTGTAAGAGCCAGACATGCTGTATGGAGAGCTCTGAAAGCAGAGTCACTGGAGTGAAATAGGCTGGAGGAAGTGCAGAGCTGTGCCCAGAGAGATAAGCACAAATATCTTGGTTTTACGTCAAGAGCCATCTCTGTGAAATTCTTAAGTCAGTCTGATCTGTGTATCATACAGAACCAGTACAGTATGTTTGAAAGAAGGAAAAAGAAGACAAAAAACTTAGAAGAAAAAAAAGAGAAACAGGAAAAAAATCTTCAAAAGAGTTTTTATTTTCTTTGATTTGGTACCTGTGAGCTTGCACTGCTCTACACCAATTCTTCACCTTCTGAGCAGAGCCTGAGCATCAAGCTCTTGAATCTGATATGAGAATGTCACTATATTTGGCTCTAAATTTGACTACAAGCCATCTTAAAGTGAAACTGCCAAATGTTGTCTGGCCACCTGTGGGTGAAACCCAGCAAACACCTAATCTGTGGCAGCTACATGAACCCAAAGGGTAAAGCTTAATAGTGTTCCTCATTTTCCCTTGAGACTCTATAGCAAGCCTGACCTGTTTTCTAAATTTCTACCTTATTCTGCTTTATGCTGGACCTTGTAACTGTTTTTACTGTCTACAGCTCTCATAACTCTGAAAAATTAGGTCTATGTTTATCTCCCTTAAAAAATGCTCCTGCCACCTTTTTCTCTATCCTTCAAGAATCCTTGCAATGGCCTATGAAAAAAAAGGCAGCAAATGAAAATAGTGTGGTTTTTTTGTTTGTTTGTTCTAGCAAGCAATTTTCAAATACATGGCACCAAGCTAGCCTAGTAGCTTTCAAACTGTAAAAATGTAGCCTCAGAAACACTTGATGGCAAAGAAAACCAGCTGTCTTAAATAATACAGATTTTTGTACATCTTAAAGCATTTAGTGCAAGCGAATGAGCTGTCAGAATATGCATCAGGAGACCTAGCTTTAGATAAAATCCTTGCCTTCTAATTCTGCTTCTATTTATTTAACAAGAATCTCTTTCTTCCCAGCTGTTACTTACCAGGCCATGATGCTCCAGAGTGTGAATATCTGTCAATTATGCAGCATTAGTCAGCCCCTGAGCGAGCACACTGCAGATGATGAAAGCAAACAGGGAAGAACATGGTACAGAGTTACCTCCATTCCCAGGCATTACTCTTTGAAGCATGAAGCAGGTGAGATAGGAGTGTAATTCTGTGCTGCGTTAGTGTCTGTGGAAGAGGAATGTGAAGCCTTCTCCTGTGTCTTTTTTTCTCCTTTCATGTAAAAATCAAGAGCATTCTTCTGCTGCCTGCATTTATTTAGTAAGCACTGATTTTTCGAGATTTTTACAGAATCTGGAATTACCTTTATACTGTACTCCACAGTCTATTGAATTAACAAGTCTGAGGAAACCAGGATACTGATTACCCATGGAGTCTGTGTATTCTACCTCCCCCCCCATCTAATCCTTAAAGCTGTGGCTTTTTACTTTCCATAATTGTTTTTTTGCTTTTTTTTCCATGCATTTTCCTAATGAACAGCTACATGACATCACTTGTAGGCAAGGGACATGTGAACCAGTTAACCCCAGGCAAAGAGAGCTGTCCTGATTTTTGACAAGCAGCAAAACCATCATGTGACTTGAGTACAGCTTGGGGCTGTCTCAAAGCATCCTTGGATGAGTCAGGGCCATGTTTCTTGGACGATCAAATGTCTTTATTTCAGTATGCAACTTGCTTCTTTCACAGGCTTTCAAATGTACAGTTTGCTACTTTCTCAGGAGCTGCCATGGTACATTTTTTCTGATCCACGTCAGCACCTGCAGCCTTGCCTCTTCCATCATGTAGCCAAAATCTCAGCTAAGAGTCTCTATGGCTGTCACAACAGGACTTCTGCAGCTTTCAACCAAAAAGATTCAACTCAGTAGAGCAGCAGCCGGAAAGGGCACAACGGATGTACTTACAGGTTTGGTTTTGGTGGCAGTTTCTTGACCAAAAGTAAATTGTTAGTTTTTGTTTTCCTAAAGCATTTGAAAAAGGCATGTTGCTGTCCCTATTCATGCACTGACCTGCTAGGTCCATCACAGCAGGCTGGTAAGAGGAAGAGAACTAGACTCTTTCACCAGAGAGGAAAACAGCAGCAAGGAAAATAAAAATATTTGCCCAGAGTCACATAGGAGAGAACCTGAGCACTAAAAGTGAGATTGTTCTTAGTGCATTTTCTTGGGCAAAGCAGTAGCTTGGGAGATTTCCAGGTAACCTAGCGTTTTTTTCCCTGTTGCAGGTAAGTGCTTGGAGAAGGTCTGAAAATGATAGATCATGTCAGGCACCATTTTGTATCAATGGCTTGATATTCTGAATTTTGAAAAAGAATGATGTTTTTATGGGTTCTGCTTGCAAAAAAACCCCCAAAACCAAATCATCAGGAATTTGAATCACAGGGGAGAGAGCAAAGAGCTTGCAGCGGTAGTTCTGGGAGATCCAAATGGTCCATTCATTTCAGTAAGATAACTCAGCTGGCTAGCAATGGTAATTTAAATGTCAAACTTGTTAGCAGTTTCATTCCTAATGAAAGACCTGGCTTTACAGATAGCTTAACTTTCCAATAAAACCCTACTAATGGAATCAGAGTTATACTAGCAAAAAAGTGCTAGAGCTAGCATAGTTTACAGTGGTTCAATGTGTGAAATGAGCTATACTGACAAAAGCACTTTTGGACAATATAACTGCTTCTATGGTATCCAGCAGATTTGTGGCAATGGATTAAAACTAGACAGTTTCAGGCGTTATAGCCCACAACTTTGATTTAAGTACATTTCACTGCCTAGCAGCATCTGTCAGGAAGGTGCAGAGGGGACACCTGGGTCATCTAGTTTTAATCTGTTGTCACAGATGTGTCAGAACACAAACCCAGGACTTGAGGCAGTGTCACAAGGATTTTTACGAATCCTATGCACACCTACTTAACCAGTATAACTGATACAGTTAAAGTTTCTTACATAGTTTTATGTATGGAGGCATCTATAGGTTTTCATTAAGCACTGGTACATGGCCATGTAAGTGGCGTGTTTGCTTGACATCAGAAGTGATATTACTTTTTCCTGATATAGAAACAGCTAAATCAAGAAACCCAGCAGAGCTGTTGAGTATGTTTGACCTACACTCAGGGGCTCTACCAACACCATTGTGATCTGAACATTTGTGTAGTACACTGCATGTGGCATCTCAGGTAAGCAAATAGCACAACCCCTGCCTGTAGCAGAGGGACTTGCACCCACATTGTCATTTAAATCCCACTCAGATATTCTGATGATTTACCTAATATTGAATAGGTATACCTGAAAATCTGAGTTGAAATGCAGATGGAAAACTTAGGAGCAAAGCTGTCTGTCAAGGGTTGGTTTCTTTTTTTTCTGGCTTGGTGAAAGCAGTTTGAAACACAGCATTTCTGAATTTGACTTTTCAGTGTGAATGTTTGGATTTGTGCATTCATAGAGCTGAAAGAAATCTACCCTGTCATACTCTGTGCTGAGTTTGGCCTCCAAACTGCTTTCTAAAAAAAGTAAACTTTCTGTCTTCTGTTAGAAAAAGGCTTTTGGCGCCTGCCTATACTCTATGGCTACAGTTGGAAGATTTTAACTTGGCTCCCAGTGTGTCCAGTGTGCCCTTTTGCCTGTATGTAATATATCAACCCGAGTCTCTTTTTCCTCCTCTGTGTTACAACACTGATTGAATCTAAATAATCTCTCATTGTATCCTACTAATTGTTCCACTAATTGTGCAGGTTCAGAGGTAATGCACAAATGCATTAGCCTTAGGCTGAAACTGAAGGACCTCAGTACAGCTCTGCCTCTTTCCAAGCTTCTGCCAGTGTGGCTCCGCAGAGACCATTTAGAAATAAGGGCAAACACACTCAAATAATGAAGAGTTGTGTCACTGACCCAAGTCTGTGTCACCAGGATGTCATCTTGTTTCTCCACAGAGGTGTAAGCAGTAGACCTGGGCACACAAGTCATCTCATACAGAGCTTCCAGTGTCAAGAGAAGCTCACATATATTATTCTTTGTTACTCACCTTCAGGGAAGCATCTGTAACATTCCTTCATTTATGGTGAAATAATAGTTTCTGCGAGATGACTTCAGTCTTACCTTCCATCAGAGCCGCATGTGCACAAAAGGAAGCAGTGTGCTTTATCTGCTAATGCACAGGGCTGGGATTTTAGAGCTATAGATTCCCAAACTGCTTTTGTCACAGGCTTGGTAGGTGACCAAGGTAACAGTAAATTGAACTCTTGTGCTGAGGAAGGAAAAATACTACCAATGGCCTTATGTTTTCTAAAGTGTGTCTTTGGACATTGATTATATGTGTTGCAGTGTTAAGCTGTTAGCTTTTATCAAAAACAATAATAGAAAATTAATTCCTCTTCCTCTAGCAGCCACTGAATTTAAAAATAGCGGTTTTTTACAAGTAGCATGATCTTTAGGCAAACCACCATGTTTTGTATAGGTTCCACAGAACACTGATATTTTATTTAATTTTTCTGTGGTATTTTCTTTGTTTGTTTGATTGATTTTTGTTTGGTTTTGGTTTTTTTTTTGGGTTTTTTTTGTAAAGCATCAGTCATACATGAATTACAAAATACCTTTCTGAAACTAAATATATATGGGTTAACTGCGCAAATGTTTGAAGTACATGAGTTCCATTAGGAAATTTGTTTAGTGAGGTGAAATCCTAACCATGTTAAAATTAGCAGGGCTTTTGTTATTTGTTCCAGCAGGCTATTAAATTTTCAACTGAGAACAGATTACCAGATAGGGTGCAGTGTTCTCAGCTTTTTTGTGGTTTTAGAATTATGTCCAGGCAGAGTAGATAGCGCATAGTTTCTAACTATGAGTTTGAAAATGCTTTGCTAATTCCCCTAGCAATTGTTGTGCATGAATTAATCTTTATTCCCATTATACGGATAAGAAAATTGAGTAAAACTTCCCAGCTGTCCAAGACTGCACAGAGGGAGTCACAAAACTGAGGGACAAAACTCTGACTAATTACAAATTCTGGCTATCACAGTTTTTCTTGACTCAAGAACTGAAAGAAAAGATTCATTCCTTTTAGTGTCAAAAAGGTTGGAATCTGCCTGTAACCCTCAGAAGAGATGAATAGCACATTGAAGCATGGTACATATTTCTCTCTAGAACTGATTTTCTAGTCTGCATCTCTCCTTTTCATTCTGTCTTGACCCTGTATGTTGTTTCTCTGATGCCCATGACACTGCTTTTAGAGCTCTTTTATGGATTTAGAGAGAACTGAAAAGCCTGCAGCAACTTGTTCGGCAGTAGGCATAAATGATGGATTTGAAAAGCAGAAAGGTTAGAAAACTATAATGGTATATATGTTAGCAAAACTTATGAGTAGTAGAGGATTGTTTGCCCTCTGCACTTGAAAGTGGGATGGAGGTGACTGCAAAATCAAAACAATAGAAATTAAAGGTTAAACTGTACTGAAAATACATTGTTTCAAATCTACTTTTAGCACACAGACCAAAAAGCTTTTTTCATCAATTATACCTTTTCTGTTTTTTCCTTTAAGCATCTCTGAAGTATCCATTTATACTCCAGCCTTCCAATGCGTAATGCACGAGACTCAGAAGGTCAGAGCTGGGTGGGGAGACCATGTTTTCATTTGTTACTTTGAGAGAGTTTGTAGCTCCTGCTATACCTGACTCTTATAGGAAGCATAAGTATTTAGAAGGCCTCCAGAGCCAAGGCTTTGAAGCCCAAAGCAAATGCTGAGGTCTCCCAGTTTTCAGAACAGAAGGATTCCTTGACTGCCATCTCTGGATATTTTGTTGGAATGTTATACGAGGCTTGCTGAAGCAGCTTTGTGAAAAGCAGAATCTTAAACAAAGCTTCTTCAGTTAGGATCTATTGTCTGCAAGGCTCATCAGTATTAAAACACTTTTTGTTCATTGGTCTGCAACAAAATCTCCTTCTCATGGTACTGATTGTGGCTTTAGGAAGTGGCACTGGAACTGCAGTTCTTGCAGAGAAAGATAGCTCAGCCCCTGAGAGTGGCATTAGGAAGCTTATAATGAAAATGTGCTCCTTACAGTAAGTTTACATTTTTTCCCACTTAGCTAAATGTAGGTTTCTGAGCCAAAAAGCGAGAAGAGAGAATTGCAAACCTGTAACTCAGGGTAAATTAAAGCAGATCCATATGGGTAATCTGTCAGCTATTGCTTTGCCCTCCCATCTGGTAATGATCAATAAGAGGCATAACATAAATAAGCCACAGTGTATTTTGTGTGCATGCATGCATGTGCGCATGCGTGTGTTCTGGACTTCCGTTCCATTTTGAAATCACATCTGCACTTTATTAGGAAGGTGCTTGGACGAGATTGTTACCAGCACTCCACATTTGCAGCATCCCTCTGCTCCAATGTGATAAATATTTAATGTGTTTGGCTGTGTGCATGCAGAATAATAGGCTCTGCCAGAAATGCAGTCGAATCACTCAAGCCTACAGGGGCCACCACACGCAGGGGAACACACGGTGCACGCGCACACACACACACACAAACAGGATCACCCTCTGTCTGTCATTCAGTCAATGGATTTAATGTTTATTATCATGGAGAACACTCTTATCCTATTTAATCCTGTCTAGATGGCTCTAGAATTTCACACAAACATCCAGCTGAGAAAATGTAATCCAATAGGACTTTGTTTTAGGGAGCTGTTGAATGCAGACCTAGTAGACCAGCTCTGTTTTAGCTATTAACTTTTCCCTGTGCATCATGCTGATTGCCTTCTCCTTCTGCAGTAGCTATCTTTGTTCCCTTATAGGCTCTTGCTGCAGCAACAGAGCTCTCTGGTTTAGAAAGACAATTAAGTGAAATAGTATCTTCTGAACATAGATGTGCAGCAACAGAGATCATGGCGCTTTTAACTTTAATCGCTTTATCATCTTAAGAAAAGACTACTACAAATTGTAAAGAAGGTGTGATATTCCTTTTGAATCTCTGTTGTGGAATTGTTCCAGACATTTGAGTAATACGTGACTGCATCCATAAATAATACATTTTTGAAGGCAGTGTATCAGGAATAGCTGAGCTGTGTAGTGATGAATTTATGGTGAGCTAAGCAAGTTGTTCAAGGGAGAAGTGAAAACTAAATTATAGCAACCTTTACTTCTCTCCTCCTCTCCCACCTGCATACCATACTCCACAGAAATAATCACTATTTTGTTTGATGATAGAGCACACATTATCTCAGGTATTTGCTTGACAGAGAATGAAGAAAAGTGTGTTGCTGTAAGGCAATTAAATATACGTTGCAAAACATGATAGATTTGAAGGTCAGTGGATCCAGCACTCAATCTACCAAACAATCTACCAAACTTGATTTATCTGTCAATATTCAGAGCTAGTCAATATTTTCTTTTATGAAGGAACATTAGTGCTTAAAAATTGCTTAACTAAATTAGTTTCTCTTGCAGAACAAAAATATTTGGCAAAAAAATTCATATGTTCTGATTCTGTGCTGAAATGTTAATTCATTTCTTATCCTGGTATGACTACTTTGCTATGGACAAAGATGCCTCCAACTTTATACTGTTTTAATACAAAAAACAACAACAACAACAAAAAAAGTAATTTTTTTCCTAATCTAACTCTTTGCTCTACTTTATAATGGAGAAAAAGAAAAAAAAGAGAAACATAAAAATACCAAAACTTTAGGACCTAAACTTTCCACTTCGAGAAAGTGCTTTTGGCATCTACATCACAGAAATTTATGAGCAATTACCTATTATTGCTAATGTTTCAAATGATTATGTATCTATTGCACCCTACAGTTTAGTAAACAGGCAAGCCTTGGCTACTCTCATCTTTCTAATCCAGATGGAAAAAAGTCTGCTCGTGGGGTTTACGTTATCAAGCAACCAGAAGACTAAGCTTATTTTTCCCAGGTTTTTGTTTTAAACGAAGAGCAGAATGTACTTTGAGTTGGCACACACTCCCTCCTGCCCCCCTGCATCCCCAAACCATACACTGTCCTATTTAGCTCTTGTCAGGCTAAAAGAGCTGGAAAGAAAGAGATGAGCAAAAAGACAAAGCATGTAGTTGGACACTAGAAGTGACTGTCAGGAATAGTTGCCCTGGGTTTGTGGTGAGCGCTGTGAGTTGGCTCCCCACAGTGAGACCTGAGGTGTGCTTGGTGGATGGAGCACTCTGGCTGTCGCTGTTTTCTTCAGTGCAAAGAGGAGAGACAAGACACAATAAAGCTGGAACTGGAGATGCTCTCGATGGATACAGAAGAAAAACCGGCACTGTTGAGCTCTGAGCATGCGAGTTAGTGAGCGTAGATTAAATGCAGTAAAGGAATTATTGATTTGTAACTTAAAATGGAGAAGAAATACATTTTCTAACTGCTTTTACTTTGGTATGGTCAGTGACCAGAGTAATAATGGATGTCTATCTTTATATAAAAGGCTCTTTTCTTAAAATAGACAGTGAAATGGCGCCCTTCTTCCCCTCCCTCTAGCACACACAGGGAAAATAAAGCTTTAAACTTCTTCCAGTGCTAGTTTTTTGTTTTGTTTTGTTTTGTTTTTTTTTCTGAAAGCATTTATCCCATTACTGGAAAAAAATCTCAGTCAATAATTCATGGAAAATACACCCATAGTTCACATTCTGACCTTCCATTTTGGTAACAGATCTCCCTCCAACTCTCACAAGGCCAGAATGAAGTGTTTTATCTGGTGCACAGGATGGAAGCCTTTTGCCACAGGAAAAAAGGACCTTTAGTATGTGTTTTGGTCTGTTAATTGAGATGGAAATCAGAATTGCATATAAAGCTTTATATTAATCAATTAGCATCTTTTGTTCTTCTGGATATTTTTTTGAATGTAAAACTTAAAACATGCCCAGACAGTTCCTTTCTGTAATTTTTTGTCTATTAAAACACGTTTAAAGTCCTGCTACTTCTAACTTGATAGGAAGAATTCTATTAGTCTGCAGTACATGCTAATGTATAGAGACCCAGCAAGAGTTAATTCATGTTTAGATGTCTTATTGATCTGGCACAATTTGAGAAATGAAACCCAGTTAGCTGCAGCTTAACACAATTATATCTATTCATCCCAGGAAGCAGCACATCCTGGAATTTTAGATTTACTTCTGAGCTGAAAAAAAAAAAAAAAGGAAAAAAATTTATTTTTTAAAAATATGTTGTAATTTTAAGGGCTGCAAACATTAAATTTGTACTCCCTTGAACATCAACTATCATCAGACCTTGAGATGCACGTAATAGCACCTAAGATCAAGTATATTTCAAACCTATAAAACTTTTCTAAATGTTGGCTGCTCAACAAGATATACCTTAACAAGTTTTTTTCTTTTTCTTACAGTTTTCTTGTAAACATGTGCTCTACTTCATGCATAAAATACACTGAAAACCTCAAACAAACCGATTAGGATCTGCCAGCTACCCATGTTTTTATAAAGCCCAATAACTATTACTCAGTCTCTAAAATATCTATAAAGTATTCAGTCACTCCCCTGTGCAGCAGGAACAGAGTGACTGTGGCTCCTAAACCCACTAGCTCTGAGCGTGTTAATTCCTTCTTGATTTAAAGTGGTACTCCTCCACTAAGGTAAAGGATTCAGCAATTTCTCTTTGCACTACAGTTACAAAATATTCACTGTGATGATGTAGCAAGATGAAGAGATCTTAGAAGTTTATGTCTATGGTGAAATAATTTTAAAAAACCACAGGAATATTCTTCAATATGCAAGTATCGCTGTTATTCAGCAGTGTGTACCTTTATCAAGATAATAATTGCAGGTGATTTTCCTCCTCCTGCAGTAATATGTTCCAGATGTGGGGTTACTTTGAATAAATGACAGGTTAAAAATTGATATTAATTTGCTCTGTTATATGATTAAAAATTATATATATATATAAAATAATATACATATCCCAACCTTTAAAAAAAGCTATAGATAATGAACAAGTCAAAGACAAGCCCAATTTTGAGATTCTCATGCTACCTGCATATTCTATAGTGAATTGAATACTTACATATAAAAGATAATTGGTAATTGTTAAAAAAACCTGTTATTTCCATTGTCCTGGGTTAGTAAAATACAAGGCATGGCATACAAGGAAGTTCCACCTGAACACAAAGAAGAATTTCTTTACTGTGTGGGTGGCTAAGCACTGGAACAGAGAGATTGTGGAGTCTCCCTGACTGGAGATATTCAAGAACTGTCTGGATGTTCTGTGCCATTGCTCTAGGATGACCCTGCTTGAGCAGGGAGGTTGGACCACATGACTCGCTGTGGTCCCTCCTAACCTGACCCATTCTTTGATTCTGGATGGCTCCACGCTCTATTGAGCAGGATGGGTGGGGTGTCAGGAAGCACCTCATAGCAGCACTCAGAGCTCCTGCAGCAGGAATGGGTCTCTGGGCCACTTCACCTCTGCTATATATATGTGAACTTGTGGCAAAATAGCCCCACTACCAAATTAATAAATTTATTTT
Source organism: Phainopepla nitens (assembly GCA_013400175.1). Taxonomy (NCBI): domain Eukaryota; kingdom Metazoa; phylum Chordata; class Aves; order Passeriformes; family Bombycillidae; genus Phainopepla; species Phainopepla nitens. Next base: position 743,854 of record VXBQ01010472.1, on the reverse strand, counting down.
TCTTGTATATTTATGAACTCTCTTTTCAATGAAATTAAAAGAGAGTTCCATGAAGATTTAATTCCCTTGTAAATTCTTGAACTACACTGCAGTGCCATCCTGGAAAACCTCTGTATTATGGGGCTAAAATTATAAAATTGTGGTAATACTGGTGATATTATTTAGCGTGAAGAACTCTACCATTATCTGTGTCAGTCATATGATGGTGCAGAACAGAAAATGGATTCCCTGAGATCAACTTGATTTGTTATGACAGAGACACAGGCCCTTTGAATGGTACTAAAACTAAAATAATATTTTCTGAAGTGTAAATCTTTACCATAACTAGACATCACATTTTATTCAGCATCCTACCTCACTGTTTTTCTCTCCTTTGCTATGTAAAAATGTTTGAGAATACATTGTTTTTTTTTTCCCGAAATTAGATGGCAGAATAATAACTAGGAGATCTCTTAGGGCATGCAGCGTTCTGGGAAGTAAATGCATTTAGAGAATATTAATTTTGCCCCTATGGCGAAGGGGTCTCCATCTGCTCAAATCTTTCATTGCTTAGCCTGTGAAAGGCTCTACATTAATTTTCAGTGAATTCTTAATCTCCATAGGAATGGTTACTATGCTGACATTGCAAGCTAGTGTCACCATTTGAAATTCCAATTATCACTGACTTCTTTATGAATATGTTTGCTTATGCTTACTTTCTGACATATCCTTACTAATTTTATATCTTGATATATGTTTTAATGAGGTTCAGTCAGCTTAGAAATGAACTGTGAGCTTACTGGAGCTTAGCCAACACGCAGTATGATTTTATGCTCTTTGATCTATTTAGATGTCTTATATATGTTGGTTCATAAAGGCTGGGTGATCTAGCTGTGCTAGAGTCAAGTGTAGCAGTGAGAAATTGTGCTTTGTATGTCACGGCTTCTGTGCTGGTTTTGGCTGGGGCAGAGTTAATTTTCTTTACCGTAGCTGGTATGGGGTTGTGCTTTGGTATTGTGCTGAAAACAGCATTGCTGACTCAGAGATGTTTTTGTTATTGTTGCTCTGTTATGCAGAGCCAAGGCCCTCTCTGCTGCTCACCTCACCAGTGAGGAGGTTGGGGATGCACAAGAAATTGGAAGGGAAGACAATATGACTCAAGGGATATTCCATACTCTATGGCATCGGGCTCAGGGTATAGGTCTCTTGGAAGAAGGGAAGAGTGGAAGGTGGAAGAGTGAAAGCATTTGTATTCGCAAGCCACCTTCATGTGTGATGAAGACCTGCTTTCCTGGGAATGGCTGAGTACTTGACTGTCCATGGGAAGTAAGGAATGTATTCCCAGTTTTGCTTTGCTTCAGCGCATGCTTCTGCTTTCCCTATTAAACTTTCTCTATCTCAAGCCATGAGTTTTTTCACTTTTACTCTTCCTATGCTCTCCCCCATCCCACCTAGAGGGAGTGATGGCTATGTGGGGCTTAATTGTCAGATACATTTAAATCATGACAACTTCATATGAAGGAATCCAGGCAACTGTAGACCCTCTCATTTGGTAAACCTGAGGAATAGAGCATTCTAAGGTTGTTCAATGTCTCCTACTTATCCAAATGGAAAGAGGATCCTCTGGCTTCCTAGAGACTCAAGTCAGCTAATTAGCACTAGCTTGAACTGACAATAGTAATTTCTATAGGCACTCTCAAGCAACTTTTTCTATCCTAAGGCATGATTTCTGAAACATTAGGGGATGTTTTGTTACTTCAGGTTACCTTACACCCATCCGCTACTTTAGGAATTGGCCTTTCCAAAATGTTTCATGATGGTTTGTAACAGTCTCATCTGAATAAGACACTTTTTCACTGTTCTTTATTTTTAGAGATATATTTATGTCCCCTAAATACAAAGAAAGTCTCTCTGTTGTAAGCTGGATAACTATATAAATATTCTTTGAAAAATTCCCATCAGACAAAGGTCTGATGATCATATGTAAAGTGTTTGGCACTTGCTAACTGTCTCTAAGTACCCAAGATCAGTCTCACGTACAGCAGCAGGAATGTAATTTCCTATAATTCCATTTCAAATAAAGTGGTTGGATGCTATCTATGAGAAGCTTGCAGATCTCATGCCTTATTTCACAGTCTTCTGAGGGCAGAATGCAAATGTGGTGCTTCATTGGGAACTTCAGTTTCTGTTGGGAAGGTCTGATTTAGCACTACACTGCATCTGAAATGATTGCCTGTAATCATCAGTTCTGTTTAACAGGAGTTGACAGATTGACAGATAAATGGTTCTAAAACACCTTGGTGATGTTTTGTTATGTGCTGTAAAGAGAGAAAAATTGAAGAATAAGGAAAAAAATCAGTCAGCAAAATTGTAAGTGAGAGAGAAGTCTGGGAAAGGTTATATCATGTTATTAAGGAGAGGAATAAGATGAGAGGATACACTCTGTTCTGCAGGAAAGAGAAAATAGGCTCCCCATACAGAAATTTTGTCTACTGCTGGCTCTCTGCAGGTGAGCAATTTCTCTATTATGGGCTGCTGCAAGCAGTTTTTTCATCCTTACCTCTTAAATGCATCCAGTGCCCCGCTCTCTGTCTTCATTGCATTAGGCTGGTCCCTGTGCTGCAGGATGCACCCCTCCCTAATTGTCAGGCTCATCGTCTGTTAAGACAAGGGCAGCTCTCATGCAAGGGCAAGGAACTGAGTGAGAATCGACCACAGGGTGCAGAGTAGCAATGATCCAGACACCACTCACCAGTCCCCTCTTGGATTCTGTTGGGGAAGGCAACCGCTGTGTTCCCTCATATTAGATGTTTTATTCACAGCATTCCAGGGTTTATGAATCCATATCTATCTCAATAACCTCTAGCATCCTATTGACACTGGCTTGTGATGATGTCCTCCACCTACTGCCCAGGAAAGAGAAAAGGGAAATGTAGATAAGATTAAACACTGCAAAACAAGGCAGGATAAATTGTCTTTGTCTTCTGTTATAGGCATTAACTCTGGAAAACTGAGCTTTCCAAAGAGACTATCCAATTCAATCCATTCCAGAGCTCTGCTTTCTGCTAATACAGCTGATCTAGGAGTTGCAGGCCACTTTGGTACAACTATATTACCAGTGCAGATGTTGCTGCAGTAAAGTGTAAGAGTACCCCAGCCAAATTCAGTATGGAAGTGTCAAGGACCAGTATCTGATTATACATGATAACCCAGAGCAGAGGGTAAACACAGAAAACTGTTTGCTTCCTTTCCCAGTACACAGAGTGGCATTAGATTCAGCTATCAGGTGACAAGATCAAACAAAAAAAAAAAAAAAAGGAAGAAAATTCATTAGAAAACATACAATGCATACAATAAAACTGTGTAACCTGTGCTGTGAGATTATGTGCATGATAAACCTGCATGGAGGATTACAATTTGGAAGACTGTATTTTGTGGTAGAGAAGCACACTGTGGCCTTTTATATGCAGATAGCTGCTTTGGCTCAGAAAGTCTCTAGTCTGCAAATTAATAGTAACCTGGTAAATATTTAGGGTATTGCTACATGCCTGTCCTGCTTCTTCACTCTTTCAGGCATCCATATTTGACTGCTCTTGGAATAAGTAAATAAACTGGATGACATTTTATATATGTAGGGTGAGCACAAGTGGAAAAATCTGTACTTTATGGGAACTGTGGGCAGGGAGACAGAGATCAGAGGCACTCAAGCTGCACTGGGGCAGCAACTAGAATTTGTAGCAATATCCTGGTGAGTAGAAGACTCCTAGAGATAACAGTGTGGGATGAAAAGAGAATTAGGGGTGTTAGATTATAGCCATGGGCTGTTGGTCTGGGAAAAAAAAAAAAAAGCCCTGAACAAGGCCCTGAAGCTTAAATTCTCCAGACAGATAGAAAAATGAGGCCTGAAGGCTACTACAGTGATGTAGGAAATATCAATAAATGAAATGGCTGCCTGGAATTATACTAGCATTTTATGGCACTTACGCTAAATTGCTCAGTTGGGACCAAAAAGCCGTCACCTGACTGGTGGGATTTTAACTAGTGAAATTGCAGAGGAGGACTGAGAATGATTTTCTGAAAAATACTTTATTTTTAGAACTCCCCGCAACCGAAGTTTCACGAATATTATATACAGCATTACTTTCAAGAGTAGGCAGCAAGTGAAATGGCCAGTGGTTTACGTGAGAGGGTCACGCTTCACTAATGTACTCTATTCCTGATGAGGTTAGTTCTCTTGCTACTAAGATGGTCGTTTTTAAGGTCAGGCTGCTCTGTGGGAAAGGCAGTGTGTGGACAGCACGTGTGCTGTACTAGAAAGAGGAGCAGTGGGATGCTTACCCCAACCACCCCTAAACAGGAACGCTCCTTTAACAGGGCACAGTTTGTCCTGCTTGTCCTTGTCTAGCCCTGCCTGGCTCCTTCCCTGCACACACCCCATGATTCAGGACTTTATCTCAGACCCTTGGGACCAATAGCTCCTGCCCCAGTGACTGCAGAGCAGGGCCAGTCTTCAGTCCCTCTGAGCCCTGCCCTGCCTGGTCATGGGCTCCACCAGGATGGGCCAAGCTGGGGGCCTATAGCCCAGCCTGGCCACAGCCCAGTCCAATCACCATGGAAGTTCCTGGGGCTGGGGCTGCCTTGGAGCCCCCTGATGCCAGCAGGTCGAGGCAAGTGATCCTGCCCCCCTACTCAGCTCTGCTGAGGCTGAGTTTGGAGTGCCACAGGTAGTTCCGGCCTCCACAATACAAGAGACACATGGAGCTCCTGGAGCAGGTCCCATGGAAAGCTACTATATTGAGAGAATCTCTCTTATGAGGAAAGGCTGAGGGAGCTGGGCCTGTTCAGCCTCTAGAAGAGGCCCCTGAGAGATGACCTTACTAATGAGCGTAAGTACCTAAAGAGACACTGTCAAGAGATGGAGTTGGCTCCCCTGGATGATGCCAAGCAATAGGACAGGAGGCAACAGACAGAAACTGATGCACAGGAAATTCCACCTGAACATGAGGAAGAGTTTACTGTGAGGGTGCCTGACCACTGAAACAGATTACTCAGAGAGGTTATGGAGTCTCCCTCAATGGAGATATTTCATAATCGTCTGGATGCAATTCCATGCAATGTGCGCTAGGATGACCTTGCTTGAGCAGGGGAGTTGGATCAGAAAGCTCACTGTGGTCCATTCTAACCTGAACCATTCTGTTATTCCTTGATTCTGTGATTCTGTGGTTGTGATTCTGTGAATGTGGACTTCATAAAGAATAAACCTCTGTAAATGTGGTCACACCCCTTATCATTTCTGTCTCTTGTTCTAAAACAAATAAGCAGCTATTCAAACATCCTGGAGGAAGGACTTGATAAGAAATCATATTCAAAGGGGTTTGGAATCCTCAAAACCAAATGTCTCAAAACAAAAACCATTGAGATCTTTCTTACTACTAGAGCACAAGCCTAATTGGAACATTACATTTTGCTCCGGGCAGCAAATTCACTATTGCTACAAAATGATTAACAGTCTCACCATCTGTTACAGGTGTAATGATAATTGACAGTTCTATTCATATCTGACATTGACATGATCTGGGTTTAAATTCTCATCTTTGCCATTTAATTTGGTGTTTTTGTGAGCAATAACAATATATTCAATTATAAATAATACGTATTTACTGATTAAACGTACTCTTTCTTTTCTTGTTTTTCTTCTTAGTTATTACCCTCAATCATGACCTAAAAAACCTCTAAAATATGACACCAGAAGGGAAAATATTGCACTTGTTTTTAAAGATTTGTTGTTCCAAAGCCGTGTCATATCGACTGAGACCAAAGGTCTGTTTAGCTTGCTATTTCCTAGTCTGATGATAGCTGGTACTTAGAGGGAGATTGAGAATCAGGGCAGGCGCAGAACAATGCTCCTTCGAAACCTCCCAGTTTAAGGCATTTAACAGGGCAGACTTTTTGAGCCAGGGGCTGTTATTTGTCCACTGTATTTAAAAGCCTCTAGTGGACCTGTCTTCTGTGATTTTTGTCTAGTTCTTTTTTGAGCACGTTCAGTGTTTTGGCTTCAACAGCTCACTGTGTCAATGAGTTGGACAGTTTATTATGTAATGTGATTTTAAATTTGAGACCTGGAAATTTCATTGGATGCCTTCCAGCTCCCAAATTGTGATGAAATACTGAATAATCTTGTCCTCATTTTCTATGACGGCCATCAAGATCACTGGCAAGCAAGAATCCTTCTAGCATTTGAATGAGAACTATAATGTAACTAAATAAGAAAAGGTATTGTAGTGAACAACACCATAATAAAAAAAAAAATCACAGTGAAGTTAGTAATTTTCTATTTAAAACTTGATCATCTATTTTCTGAACATATTAAAACAAATAGGACTGAGTAATACCTCAGCAGCCCCTTGTATAGCCTGATAGTTTGTTGCTAGTGAAAACCATGCCACAGATCAGCCAAAAAGCCTTCAAGTCTTTGTTAGAGCCCTGAAGAGAGCACCTGCTCCAATCTTCTGACAAAAGCCACTGGCACATTTTGTTTGTCTTTAATGGACATAGCAGTGTTCCTCCAGTCTTCCTCCACTCTCCTAGTCTGATCTTTCATATAACATATTTGACATCCAGAACATGCTTCCTGCACCCCCAGCTAGTGAGTAGAAGCAGAGCACCAACTGGAGGCCTCAAAAAGGCTTCTGATAAGGTGTACAGCCATCACTGCCTGAATTCAAATGAACAGCTTATATATGTCATACACTTCTAGGATCAATATATTTTGAACTTTGTAGCTTCAAGCTACACAAGTTTGGTTTAAGTCATTCTGACCTTGTTTGTGGAGGAGTGAAGTGTCCCTGAGAATTAAGTGTTATCAAATCTGTTCAAGATCTGTCTTAATTTTCAGATGTCATGATGACAACCGATCCTGGGAAGAAATCAGGTCTGTGTTGAGCATGGGGAATTTTATGTTGTCTTTATCTTCTTTTAGTCCTGCCTCTAGCATGGAATCAGAATTTTTCTTGTCTATTTGACCTTCTGCACTGCTTTAAATTAGATCCAACATAACTTCCTTTTTTTTTTTTTTTTTTTTAAGTGTGTACGGCTGTATCTGCACACATATGATGTTCATATGAGATTCTGTTTCTACACATGATGGATGCTTTTAGGATGAGTTTGGCCCCTTAAAGGTTTATGAAAATAATTTCTTAATTACAGTTTTGGCTTGTTGATTCTCCCCCATTTAGATGCTGAGCTACAACTTGAAAAATATTCAGTTTCTGAGGAACACAATTATTCTGCTTGAGGCTTGTTCAAAAGCAGGGTTTCGAAGGGAAGTTCAAATTAAACTGTCAAAGGTGAACTGAAAATCACATGATCTTGCTTGTCTTTAATAGATGAGATTGCTCGTGTGGTAACGTAAGGGTCAAAATTTAAAACTCAGTCCTCATTTAAAAAGCTTGATTAAAAAATAGTATTAATTTACTACAGAAGTTAAGAAACCTATACAAAATCACTTCAATGAAATAGCAAGAAAACATGCAAGAGAGGCTTGCCCACTTGTCTGATAGTCATTCATCACTGTCATTGTGATATCCAAGGAGGGAATAAAAAATCAAAACCAAATATTTCAATGCTTTTAAAGTACTATATCTACTTTACTTGCAGAAATTCTGTCTGTGGCCTCTAAAGGTAAGCTTGCTAGTTTTGAGCAACCTGTCCTGATTAGCATCTATTAATTGATAGGTCACTATCAATTTAATTTCAATCCTTTCTGAATGTAACTGTCTGTGATTCCTTTATAAATATTACTGAAGGCTGACTTGTGCTTGAATGTTGATAATTTCAAAGTTCAGCTTCTGCTTTTTTCCATTGTTTTGCTGTGTCTTGTCCCAGTGGTCAATCCCTTCATACACGTTGTTGAGAAACTGTAATCCTTTTAAGATTACTGTCAAACACAATGAGAAAAAGAAGTTGTTAGACCAAAATATGAGTGTGGGTGGAAAAGAAATGACAATCTTATACACAGCTTAAGTAGGCAATGTAGGCCATTCTTGGGCAATATTCTAATTTATTGACAACAATCAGTGTTTCATTTTTGACAGAGATAATTTGCTAACAACTTTTCAGTCTGTGCTTTATGAGGGAAAAAAAATGCTGTTAAATAATGTCACTATGACTTGGAATCAAATCACAACTTCCCATTCTGATTCCCAGGTAATGTCTTCTCACTTTTTGTATGACTTTAAGGACTGATTCAACCTGTTGCCTTATAGCAGGGGGCTAAAACCAGGCCTTACTGGATTCTATGCAATATAGAATTTAACTTCTGCTCAGACTTTGGCATATTTATTTGCCTATTTCTTCCTCAATTAATGTTTTTTCGAGCCTTGACTTTCCGATAAATATTTTTTAAAAATATTTTCACATTTAGGATTATTGATTCTGATTTACTAGATGATTTTTTTTCTTGGGTTTGCAAATTAGTCATAACCCAGTAAAAGAATATTCCTGTTAGGGACATTAGTGACATGAATAGTTTGACAATAAAACTGAAATTAAATAACATAAACATAACAGTTAATAACCACTACCTCCATATATTTTTAGCAAAACCAAGTTAGTTAACTTGCTGGCTCATAATTCCCCTCCTGTGGCTAAAGAGGTGGCACAAGCCGTCACTATGCAACAATTTCTAACAAGAATTTGTATACTTCAGGACAATGTCTTACTCCATAGATAAAAGTAATATAATTTAGTTATTTAAACAGGCATTAAGTCTGTTTTGAATTCTTGACATACATTTTTCAAAGCTGAGGCTTTTGCTTTTGTAAGGCAGACATAAAACCCTGGAATATTTAAATTTTCCTCTGAATATTTAAATGTTTGTAACCCAGCTTTGGTATCAGGTCTGCCTGTGTACTTTGGCATTTTTAGTTCTTAAAATTGAATAAAATACATAATATAGTTAAATATTTCTTCCTCTATCTGTTTTTCATGACATTATGTAGACGTCCATCAAATGGACAATGAAGACAAGAGTGAGATTTCAGTACCCCTTAATGAACCTTGAACTACTGATGAAAGTCACTGGTTTAAATTTGTTCGTTTTCTAAATTGGAGCAATCCATCATGTGGAAAAATATACTGAGTTTCTAAATGAAAAGGAATCATGATCCTTCATAATTTTTGTTTGTTTTTTTTGTCTATCTTTTTTGGTCATAATTCTACTCATTCTGTGTTTATTTAGCTAGCTACTGTTTCTTCTCTTTATAACTCCTGCATGTTGTGTTTCTTAGGCTGCTAATCCTGAAAATCTCTCACTCTTGTTCTTACTAAGGGAGTAGAAGAGAAATCTTAAAGGAAACTAACAGAGCAGAGCAACAAGGCTAATAGGGAAAAGCAGCAGGGAGCAAATAGAGAAAGAAAATCCCCACTGGTGTAATGAAGTAATGTATGCTAGTCTGTGCTGGTCTTGTGCCTCTAGAATTGAGCATTGTGATGTGTTTTAGAGGAACAGTGCTGCTGCATGGTGGTAGTCACAGTAAGATCAGCAGCATCTGCATCCTTTGGTACAATGGCTGTGGAATATTTTGCATCCTTTATCCTTTCCATGGAACTGTGATCCATGGTATAAAATATCCACAGTTTTGCATGTGTTTTTCTCCTGAGTGCATGAAAATCCCAGCCTGAATCATCTGAGGACTGGTGTTTTTCTGATGTCTGAGTCTGCACCATACAACTGAAATAATGACTAAGAAATGTCTTTGGTGGTCAGTACCATTCAGAGATTGAATAATTTTAAAATTTTCGAGAGTCAATATTGGAGGCCATTTAATGCCTTTGGATCTCATAACTCTAAGGTACCCCAGTAATTTCCTCAATGGCTTAAATATCTCCCTGCTGTCTTCAATGTCTTCTGACCTACTGAGAATCTCTTACTGTAAAACTAGGGAGAGGGTAAAATAAGGCTTGAAGATTTGCTGTTTTCAAGAGATGTCATTCTACTTCTGTGTAACTGTATCAATACACTCTGGAGAGATGTGTTGCTCATCATCACTGTCAGAAATCATAAGGAGTGTTCACTGAATTGTTTTTCCGGAGAGTAATTTACTGAAATAGATCTTAGGTGAGAGGTCTGGGGCCTTGCCTGAGAACTTAGATTTTATTCAAAGCTGAATACCAGATCCTTGCCTGAGGGCTTCTTTATAATGATGAATTTGTTCATGATACCAAGTATGAGGAGAAGCTTGTAGATGGGAGGAACAATTCTGTAGGATACCATCTCAGACCCAAAGAATTTCTCCGGATAGGCAGTTTTATGTACCGAATTGCAAAAATGTGGGCTTATGCATCTGGAATTGGTCCAGCCTATGCCAAAGTCTGAATTTAATGAAATGTAAATTAACTTAATCAAAATTCTGAGTAACCTTACAAGTAAGTAAATGTTTCTGATGGTTTTGTTGTAACACAGACCTTTTAACATAATTTCATTCAAACAAGCAGAGGGAAATGTGAAAATACTATATTAAGCAAAATAACTTCAGTAATAGACCAAGAAAATCCTAATTTTCAAGAGAGCTTAAAAAGCTGTCTGCAACTATTATTTTGGTTTAAGGTATTTTTACTTATGGGAAGATACAAAAAAAAAGGGTGTGTGGAGTTCCCATGATCCCGTGAAGTGTCACATTGGAAGTATGAAGAGGGACTTTCTTCAAACACCACAGGGTGTAACAAAATTTATTATTTAGTAGGCAGGAACAAGCTGATGTTTAACAATCAGAAATAGCTAAATGCATCTTCTGAGCTAGACTGAGCTTTCACCCTATGCCAGGAATAAAGTCCAGAAATTCATTCTTGCTCTTCTGACTATGCTGTGTTGAATACTTTTTCAGTTTCAGATGACTAAATGGATGTTATAAGCAAAATATATTTACACATAGGAAAAATGAAACGGTTGTTCTCTATTTTCTTTTTTTCAATTAATCACCTCAATCTCCTGCAGAGTATCCTCTGAATAATTCACAAGATTAGAAAGAACAATGTATTTTTTATAACCACATAAATAAAAACTTGAGGTGCTGGATTGAAGTGTGTTCTCAACTTTGTTTTTGTAGAATTTTATTTATCTCTTGCAAATAAAGCTAAGACCCTTCTGTTTTTATTAATACTCTTTTTCAAGATAAAGGACAGAAAGATTCTTCCAATTATATCAGTAGAAAGTTATTGCAAGTGAGGGTTGAGGTACAGCAATGCGAACATCATATTTCTTTAAGCGAGCTGATTTTTTTTAAATTATGTTCTATATTTCATTATTTGGTAAGAAACTCATGGGAACATTGATCGACCAGTCCAAGGCTTAGTGAGGAATTATGCTTCTGGCACAAAAATATTCAGGATTTTAGGTTGCATGGCTTGGCGGCCAGATTTGAAAAAATACATAAAGGCAGAAAGATGCAAGTAGCCTATTTAATCCTGAATTGCGATAAACTGAAATACACTCCAAGGAATATTTGAAAACTCCCATAGGTGTCATTGCCTTGACTAGAATGATCTAAATGTTTGAGTTCTTTTTCAGTTACTTGGGCAGTTCACAGTCCCGCCACTTGGCCCACTTTTTCCTAGACATGCGGCAAAATAGCTTGAGGTATAGTTGAGCCATTATGAAGAATAACATGCTTTTATGTAAAACTCATGGTCTGTGTTCAGTAGAGCCTGTGTTCAGAGAGGTTGGATTATCTTCAGAAGTGAAGGACTTAGCACGAGGGCAGATCATGTTTATGGAGTTTCTCACTAGGATAGCCTTTAATAAGTTGTTTCCCATGCAAAGATAAGAGACCTGGAAAACAGGGAATGCTGTTTTATCAGCTTTAAATGCTCAGATGTGCCATTCTCATAGGCCTAATGAGTTTTTAGATGGGACTTCAAGATGCAAAGATAACAAAAGCCTGTGCAGCATGTACATTAATGAAACTGCCAGACTGCAAGATGATAATGCTCTGCATTATACCTTATCAATTATTAATCTTAAGGCATTATTTCACTTTATACAACAGGTTTGTGCATGGTCATTGTAAGCTATGTGAGGAAGACTGAATTAAAAATGGAATTACTATAAACTGTATCAAATCTGAGACAGTTGGAACTAGTTCATTTAGTCAAATAACTAAAAGCAAGGTGTTGTCGCTGACTCAGTTCCCTTGGGGAATTTTATTTCTGTTTACAGAGTAAATAGTCTGACTACAGTAGGTATTGTCTCCAAGCAGAAACCAGACTGTACTGTGCAAACAGTGAGCTGCCAAATAGTTGATATCAGAGAACCAACTGCACCAGGCATGCAGGGCACATTTGTTAGAATGTACCTTTGGAATGGGATTCCTGATGGAGCACTTTGCACGTGGCTTGTTTAGACTGAAAGTGTGATTGCACAGCTATAGAATGACTTTGCTAGTCATTTTAAGGACAGATGAGAAGGATTTAGGCCTTTCTACACTTTTATCCAAAATAGTTGGATTAGAGAAACATCAAAAACCTTTCCCTTGGAAATGCTATGACAGTCCTGCCTATTCTAAAATCTTTTCCACAGAAGAGAAGTGCATTGGTATTCTGAAAGACAGATATTTGGTGCTGGTATATGGGGGAATGCAGCCCTCTAGTCTATAGAAAGGAAAGAAATGGCTAAGAAATTCACACATCTTCCCTAGTTTTGTTTTTTTTTGGTTGGTTGGTTGGTGTTTTTCACTTGTTTGTTTTTTTACTTGTTAGTTTTTTGTTTGTTTTTTTTTGTTGTTGTGTTTGTTTGTTTGTTTTGTTTTGCTTTTTGTGTTGTTTGTGTTTGTTTTTTTTTTTTAATAATACCTTGAATCAGCCTAGTTCCTTTATTCATGTGAGAGGGAAATACAGAATTTGCAAAGCTGTTGATTTTCGGCATACTGGAGGTCAGCAGAGCACAACCAACGCAAGGATGAGTTCAATCATTGTGTCCCTTCAAATACCCTAGGACAGTCAAAATGCAGGTCATACAGATATCCATGAAAAGACCCTGTTAGAGGAAAGATGACAGGGAGAGTAATGAAAGATCATTCCTCGACAGTGATTGGAAGAGTTCTCAACATTTTCTTTGTTGAACTTTTTCAGAATACTCAAAAGCAAATAGAAACCCTTTTTTAAAGTCAAGTTTTGGGTAAATGTTTATACAGCAAGTTTTATGTTCTTCACAGTTTTTTGTTTATTGTTCTTCACAATCCATTGTTTAGAGGGCACAATAACTAAATATTCAGCACAGAAGACAGTACATGGGAAGAAGACAGGTACATGTACAATAAAGGCCTATGAGAAGCAGAGATGAAATTTCAAGATGCCTTAAATCATCCCTTTGCAACACATGTACAGGCAAATTATCAGATTTTAGGCTGCATGCAATTGTCAGAAATTCAATAAATTTTTAAAGTAGGAAACAGGTGTATCATAAATGAACAGTTTGGAAGCAGACCTGAGCCTGAAAGGGAGAGTGAATTAAAGGCACCAGAATTTCCTTTGCTGTGGCATCCTTTCAGATTCAGTATTTTCCTTGTTTCAAAGGCATGGTTCATTTTATAGCTGTTTCTGACACTAGTGCATCAACAGAGAAGGTGTCCAAGCAGAGAATTTAGCACATAAAGTAACCTGATAAAGCAAATTAGTAGCATAAGGCACTTTGCAATCTGAATATGAAATAATTTTTATCATGATTTCCAGTCTTTAAACAAAAGTACTTTTCTTGAAAAATGATGTGTGGCAAAAATATCCTTTCTGCAACAGTAATTTCCATTAATTTTCTTCACACATTGATTTAACCATTATGTGAAGAATAAGGTCTGTAACTTAAAATTCAGAATAAACATTTATAGAACTTTGCATTAAGGTTTTATAAATTATGTGCAACATGTCATTAATAGATCTAGCAGAATTTAAATGCCATTAATCAGTCTGAGAAATCCATGAATAATTTATCATAATGCATTGATTATAAGCAGCTATAGTATATATTATCAATGAATGTGACATACTCTGGAGTATTATTAAAAATTTCTTAGTTATTCATGAACTATTTTTAAGTGGGATAATAAGTGATACAAGCCTAAAACTTCCTTTATTCCTAATGACATCATCTACTTCATGATTAGTCAATTATTGATCATTGTTAGTGTTCCTTTTGTGTAAAGGATTTTAGATTCTTCCAGTTCTGTGTAATTTGGTTTTAGCTGGCAGGTTGGATAGAAATATATTGTGCATTTTTAACTATAATCAGGAGTTTCTAGTCCTCAGATGAAATGTTTCTGTAAAACCAGTAGTTCATATCATCTCTTCTGCATTGTGGTGGTGCTATGAAACAATAGTTACCATTTTGATTGCTGTAAAGTGTCTGGCAGAATTATGCCTAACACTGATACAGATTTTGCGCATCCCTGCAACAAGATATTTATTACAGTCACTCTCTGAAAATGATGACATAATATTTTCAACCTAGAGCAGTCAGATCATTCAGAGTGGACAACTTATGTAGTTTTTCTTCTTTTGGCTTACTTCTCACAGTCTTTGTACATTAGGATTTACTAACCGTGCTTTTCCTCGGCTATTCTTGACATGACCACTAGCACTTCTCCCAAGTTTCTCTGCTGACTTCCTCTTCTAGTTATTCTCCCTGATGTGTAATTTCAGACCCCAGAAGCTGAAGAAAAGAGGTTGTCATGATCCTTCCCCTCTATCTCTTTAAAAAAACCAGATCAAAATGCCAAAACCTAGAAGGCCCTGACATGAAGCAGTTGCAATGTTGGTATTTCAATGTGACCATGAGTGTGAGGACTAAGCTCATACTGAAGTCCCTGTTGGGCAGGGGAAATGACATTTAACTGAAGTGGACTGTCTTCTGTCTGCTGGCATATCAGTAAAGGAGTCAACAGATCAATAGGAGCATCCTGAGGAAAGTAATTACTCTAGGGATCAAAGTTAAATCCTTGTTCCTGAGCAGGGGTTCTTGGTTTAGTCAGAGGAAAACATTATGGAGAAATTATTATTGAAATAGCAGCTATTCTAATCAACTTGTCTAACCTTAGATTTTACTAAAGCCTGATTTAAATAACTTTTCTTCCTAAGTTAATTGCAAAAAATTGAGCCAATCCCCAGTCTTTTAGAAAAACACAAGATTCTGATGTACACCCACCACTAGCGTCCTTTTCAGGCATTACTGCTGGAACTGACCCTCTGTGCTGGTGATTACTGTTTTGAGCACACACTCAGCATAAAACCATGTGTTTCTACACTTTCCATGCTTCAATTTCAGTCACCTTCACAAGTGGTTTAAGCAAAAGTCTGGGAGTGGAGGAAGCCAAGACACAATCCCTTTCTGATGTTGTTTCTACCTTGGGCAATGTCATAGACAGCTGTGAATGGCAATGCTTAGCTGCCACCACTGAATACATGGCCTGCTATGGCATAGCCTCACTGATCCAATTATGCTTAGAAGCTCCTCTTTTCTTAGATAAACCAGAGTCCGTGCATAACTGTTCTTTATTCCAACACCTGACCTTCAAAATGAGGGTTGTGCATCCTGTTTTGAAGAATGATTACAAGACGAGCTTGGGGAGACTTTTTATCTACTTTAGTTTCCTGTGGGGAATGACTCTCAGATTTCTGCATTTGAGAGTGTGAGAATTCATTATTTCAGCTGAAGGCCTAGATCTCTTTGAAAGGATGTAGTATCCAGCACTTGAACTCTGTGAATTCAAAGTGACAGGAAGGCAAAGTCTTCTTGGGGGCTACATATTGGCCGTATTTATATTTTTTGGTTTTTCCTGCCTGAAAGGCAGCAACACAAGCTTGTGTTAAATTGAAGAGCAAGCAACTTCTATTTCCAGATCTGCTTTTAAAGTAGAGTGTGTTATAATTTTAGTTAATTTTCTCCAGATAATAAGCAAATTCATTTGACAAAGACTTTCAGTGAAGGCTCTGGAATCCAGAAATGTTAGTAGCAATCACAAGAAGTGCTGTTACCATAACATGCAGTTTCTACGCTCGGCTTTGAAAGTCTTCCTATGAGTGCCCTCTCCACACACACCAGCAGGGAACTGTATATCTGTCTTATTTCCTGTAGCACACTTTCTGGTATAGTGCACTTTCCGCAAAGACCCTTCAAAATATTTGCTGGCTCCTTGTCTTCTTTCCTACTTTTCTCTCTCTCTGTCTGTCTCCTTCTCCTTTTGCTTTTAATAATGATGTAAAAATTGTCAGAGTAGGAACTAGAAGAACATTTTTCGTCAAATTTGTAGGAGTTAGCTAAGGTGACAGATCCAGTATTCCTGCTTTAGGCATCATTTGAAGTTTGTTTACTGTACATCTCAGCGGAATGTGTACTAAGAAATCAGTAGGAAATGTGTTAAAATGAAAATGTAGCCTTGAGTCACTAAAAAAGTGCTTTGCTTATTGTTTTATCTGTCCTTTTAAAATTCTAATTTCTTGTGAATTATCAACTTAATGTCAGTCATAGGTGTATAGAAGAACACTTTCATTATAAATCCACTTTTTTATCATATTTTGTTTACAAACATTTGGATTTTTTACTCTAAATTTATTGCTCTTTCCATATATTTTAAAAGTAGTATGCTGCTTAGATTGCGGGGTTTCTGCTAGATTCAGTGTGAGTTTTGCAACTGATGTAATGAAGTACGTCATGAAGAAATCTTTCTATCTATGAGGTATGAGCAAATCTTTGTTAAAAAGATGAGTATTTTCTTTTAATAAAAAACTCTTCCTAAAAGGGTTCTGAAATATAAAATCCACCGAGACTTGACTTTTGACATTCATGGAATCTCTACAAAAATTTGTGGGTTTTTTCAATCTTTATAACTGTTCTTAAGTTTTCAGCTTTGTGCTTTATACAGGTATGTAGAGATACATCCCTGTGGAAGTGATTGGGAAAATATGTCTGGAAAAATGTAAAGATTCTTCTGTATGGCAATGCACTAAATGGTAACATTAGAAAACCTAATAGTAGTAATATCTCCAAAGATCCTAAAGGCTTATATTGGAAGCAGCATTAACTGACATATTTTGCTTAACCTGTTTTACTTAAGGTAAATAAGGCCAGCTTACAGCAGTTTAAATTCTAGTTGTCTTTTCTCTCATGACACATTCCTTTATACCCATTACATGGTGTAGAGAGGGTTTTCTTCAATTTAGGGCTTCTGCTAAAACCAAGGTGATGCTCACTTTGCCCCCTGCCTCCAACTGGAAGCACAAAAGGCAAATATCCTGGTTTGAGATAAGAACAATTTACTGAAAACAGTAATGAGATAAAAAAGCACCAGTATTAATAATGAAATTATACAAATAAAGACAATGATGCATGTGCAACAATGTCCACGTTGGACCCCATAACAATAAAAAAATATCAGACATCTCTCCCCACTACATTTTCTCAAGTGGAAGGAAAGCTCTTCTTGCAAATGGGTGAGAGTCCCTCGGTATCTAATACCATTAGTGTCCTGGTCACACCACCTCCTGGATATTGCAAAAAAATTAGCCTTGTCCTGGCCAAAACAAGGACAACCCAAAAGTTCCAACAGTATATTATAGTTAGATATTTATTATTAAGAGCCTTCTTTTGTTTTCAGGAAAATTGTCAAAAAGTAGTAACAGTGGGCCAAAATTTTCCTTGAAAACTGAATGATAATTATACTACAGCAAATTTAGAATATGATAGTTCACAAATTACAAATATAATAGCTGTCAACATAAAATCACGAACAAGAAAAGAATGTCTGCTATTCCCAACAGTTTCTAGTTTTATTAAAGAATCAATACAAAATTTTTCTTTACTGATTTTCTGTTACAGGCAGGCTGAGCTGACTGTACTGTTTACAAGTCAAAAAATACCTTCAAGTTTCTGACATGTGGCTGGGTGACTGCTGTGATTCCTTTCATGGAGTTAGTTGATAATCAAAATTATCCATGAATGACAAATAAAGCTTATTATTTTATTGAGATGGGTGACACACTCTGCAATACTTAGTTCAAGATGACACTGAGGAGAGCAAAAGCAGATAGACTGTGTCTTGTTCTGAGACACAACTGGTCTGAACTATGGTGTTACTCAGGTTCTCAGCAGTTTAGCTACCTCCATTAGCTATAAGCCTTGCTGAAAGACCTATTAAACCATTTTGTGCTCTGCTGTATGACTTCAGGACAATGTCTAAAGTGACATTTCTTTGGTCTTAAGTCAGATTGTCCAGAAGGAGTTCCATCTTTCAGACTTCTGCACCAGGCAAACCTCAAGGCAGTACTAGAGGAAGTGCTGAATTACTTTGCAAATATTCCTGGAGATGGTTAAATTTATTTGGTGTAAACCTTACGCATTTCTAGTTCAGAGAAGTCTGAGAAAGGAATAATAAGAACCTATCACAGTTTAACCTTCCTATTGGCTTTAGCCTTAGGAGGTAATTAAACACACTTTCATAGAAGCAACAAAAATGTAGTGTTTTTTACCCTGAAAGCTGACGCAGCATTACTTTTATTTCTAGGCTTAGCATGAACATAAGCATTTGTGGATTACTGACATAAAATAGGTCAAGGATTGAAGCATAATTAATTACGTGCCTTTTCTATAGTGAATTCCCTAACCCTGTGGCTGAATGAATTCTATTAGATATACATACCTTTTTTTTTCCAGCTTTACCCTTATCTTTTGTCAACAGAGAGTATTCAGAGTTCCTCAGATCTCTGAATTGATTATGCCCATCTACACTGTTTTAATCTGCCCTTCCTACTGAGATTTATTTTCTTTATCCATTTTGTGACAGATACATACTTTGCTTTAGCTTTTTATTTCTCAGAACTGAAAAAAAGTGTTAAACTACATGTTATTGCACTTCCCCAGCAACAGTTATATCAGCGTAACAATGCTTTATTATAATCAAATGTAGGTGTGTAATAATTTAAAGGTGAGAGTGATTTCCTTGGGCATTGTGTTAAGAAAGAGAACAGCACAGAAGCACAAATGTTCTTCCTTGCAGCATCAGACTTCAATATTCTGTTTCTCGATGTGCTCACTGCATCACCTGAAGATTTCAATGTGCTGGAGGTACCTAAAAATGCCTCTCTACCTTAACCCCCAAAAGAAGCTCAGCTGGGCTGAACCTAGGGCTAAGGGAGGGCAGTGCTTCCCTAAATGACAAAGCAGGCAGTTGGCTTTCACTTCCTGCAAGAAACATAGCCACCACTGTGATATGTTGCTGCCACATGGCAGAGAAAAGCAGGGGTCAATTTATCCCTCTATTTCTCTCTAAATAGTGTCCCTTTTCTTCTGCTGTTGCCTCTGCCTCAAGGGCAGGAGTCAGGGAGCTGGTGGAGAGCCCTGTTGCTCAGCCTGGTCTTTATGTAAGGAAGGGACAGTGGGGCACAAAGGCTTCCTATTTCCTCTGCCCCCCACATAAAACTGTGTCTGTAGCACACAGAACAAAAGCATCCAGCTGTTTGCAAGCTGCTCTGTGTGTAATGCCAGCCTCTCTATGTCTCTGCCTATATGTGTTCGTGCTTTGCAGTTCCCCTCTCCTTGGGGCACTTTGCTGTGCACCCAGGAGTGCATTCATACTTGGGTTGCCCATGTCTGGTGCTTACTGTGGCATGTACAAAAGGCCCATTTCAGCAAATGCCTTCCGGGCCTTGGTGTTTTTTTGCAGAGTTAGATGAGTGTCATGGAATTATCCCCAATTGTCTGCCCCTTCTGCTCATGAGAAATGATCAAAAAATGTTCACAAAACATAACTTTTTTTATTAATGTGAGTAATTTTTTGGAATGTTTCAACTGGCTCCACTACTGTGTTCTCATCTGTTGTAATTTCTCCTCCTGGGCAAGAGAAAACCAAAGGCCAGCCTTTGGACTAGGAGCCAATGGATTAATTTGCAAGTTTTCCAAGTATTGAGCATTGCAAGACAAAGAGATTTTGTAATAGTGCTGGACATCATATAAGCTTTATAAACAACCTCACTTGTTAGAATTATTGCTTCCAGAACTCATCTAGAGAATTAAAAGCTCTAGTTTTCTCTGTCTAAACAGAAACCTCACTGCTGGAGAAATGATCTTATGAAACAGCTCCAAGCTCTTAGTTACTATTTTTACCACCAAATTTGCCTGCAGCTGCCAGTTTGAATTACTTCCATCTTTTCTCTGCTTAGAACAACCAGGGAAGTAGAGAAAAGAGAAAAAGAGTATGTTTAGACCTTCTGATTCTTTAAGATGCAGTAAGAATTTGTGTCCCTGGAAACTCGATAGGCATAGAGTCAGAATGGATAGAACAATTGATTCCAGCATTTGTCCGTAGTGGTTCCTCCCTTTTTTCTCCAATTGGCTTATTACCATTGCAGTATAAATCTGTAGACAATCTAGGCCAAAAATGCTAGTTAATTTCCTCATGCATTGCTGATTTTTGTGGGGTTGAAGAGTTAGCAATTTGGAAAAAACTGTCCATGTCCTTATTTAAGAACCCAAACCTAAGCTTCGATTTGTAAAACTGATAGCTATGCTTTTAATGTTTCAAGTGATAAAGAAAAAAATATAGCACGAAATATAGCAATTGCTTGTAGTTTTGATTTATAGAGTCTGATATGTGTTGACCTCACTCTGTCTGCAAAGCAAGGGTGTGTGGGGTTGTCTCCTCTGATCACTTTTATTACAGTGATCAGCCTACTGTAATTTTTATCTATTTCCTGAGATACTGGCAGTCTAGTGTTCCTGTTTTTTACTTTTCTATGATCCAAAAAATGTGTTAAAATAATTGTGGCAATTGAAAATTTGATGGTTGTATTTGAAAGTAGATGTTTTTTTTCCCTACAGCATGCTATCTTGTTTATTGTTGCCATCACTGAAATAAAAAAAAAAAAAACAAGGGAAATTTCAGAATTTTTACAGAAAATCTTTCTCAAGATTGGTCATATCATGATTAAATTTGGTTTCTGCATTTTCTCAACTGTGTCACAGAAAAAGAACTGTTATATGGTTCTCTTCCATGATGCATTCACAGTAGGGATGTTCAATAACAGTGCTATTTTTTCTCCAAATTCCAGTCATGTGACTGTGCCAAAAATAATTTTGCCTGTGACTTCTGGCTTTGTAGATTTGCTATATTTGCTGTACATGGAAGAAGATGAGCGGGGACTTGGAGTCAAACCTGATTGCTCAGTAGTGTCTCTTACTGAAACTGTGAGATGATATTTAAAGAAGAAGATTAATTGACAGAGTTAATTTGTATTAACACTGGTGTTCCTCACATCTTAATATTATGTTATATTTATAGACAGATAGGGAAAAGTGGATATTTTCAGAATACTATGAACTTCACTTCTAATTATTTCTATTTTAAAGATGTTAGTTCAGAAGAAAGGTGGAATTAGGAGGCTATTCGCATCATACATTTACCTTCTTTCTCTGGAGAGCAGAGTAACATTTGTGGCAAAAACCCCCGGATTCTCCATCACCAAGGCAACAGATTAACCTATTCCAATAATGCAAACATGATTATGTATAAAGATTAATATTTTGTGGAGTGCATGGTGGGGATGCCAATGGTTTTATTAAATAAGGTACTAAAGAAAAGAACCTTCTAATTAACCTTTTAAATTTACCAAAAGGAGGGCTATGCGGGTGAGTGACTGGGAGCTTTAATGCAAAGGGCAGAAGACACAGCAGGCAATATCCATGAAAGCAGAACATCACCTGGTGGGAGATAGATTTGTAAACCAATACCCTACTGCTTTGAGGCAGGGACCATTCTGTTTTCACAACTTCTTGCTGAATTGACCATCCACCTGAGGCTTTGCATTTCCTTCCAACTGCATTCTTGCTACTAGTTTAATGAATGCCAGGGCCAGAAGAAGCATGCATTAGGATTGATCCAGAAGATAATCTGCTGTACAAAATGTTTATGGTCTACTTTGACTGAAGTCAATGGAAGACTATTGATTTAAGTTGAGCAGAATCTCTCCTCTTTTAGAGGGGATTTTTTTCCTTCTAGCAATTAGCTTTTCATGGGATCCTGGCTTCTAATTAATAAAATACAGTGTTCAAATTTCATTTATGCTATAGTGTAGGATATTTTCATGCAGTGTTGGGGAATCTTCTGGGCAAAATGAGTGTACTAAAGCTCTTACACATAGCTAATGTAATATAAAGGAGTCTTACTGTGAATTGAAATTATACCTGCATAATTTCTTATTTAGTTTATTACTAATTACGTAATTACATACTTTATTTGCAACCTTTGAATTTTCATAGTGATATCCCTTCCTGATAGATAACATTAATTTTGAAATGAAATTCCAGTTAACACTTTCCTAGAAAATACTTGTTAGCGCTGCCCAGTGTTTTATACACAACATCAATGAATTTTGAATATTGTGACAACTGAGGAAATGTGTGCATCTATTTACATAACATGCAACACACTGTAATTTCTCTATTATCAATATATGCAACAGCTTATCTGTCTTTTCTCTTGCCTTACCTTACACAGCAATTCTCAGAGAAAGAAACAGAGCCCTGGCAGTAAAGTGGTTTTAACTCTTGATCATTTATTTGCATGGAAGCTCATCTGAATGAATCAACTTTTACTTCTACTACAACATTTTTTCAGTCTAAATTCTCCAGAGAGATGATTGAATGACAAAGCAGTACTTTGACTGCAAGGAAAGGAAACCTTAGAAAGAAACCTGAGGTTTTAAGAAATTGTTTTAGCAAGACTCTGAAAAATTAGAGAGTGGGAAGAGAAGAAAAAGTTAAATACTGCCTGGTTAATTTTTTACTACTGGGAAGCAAAAACAGGGGAGAGGATGGTTTCTGAATGCTGCACAGCACCTGGCCCAGCTGATACAATACTTTAATGTGATTAAATGGTAGGTCAGAAAGTACTGAGAAGGAGTTCTCCCGATGCAAGAAAAAATTCGCTTGTCACTTTGCAGTTAAGTATCCCTGAAAAAGTGAACTGTAAATCAGGAATGTGTGTGTTCAACTGGAGGTCTAGGGAAGACAGCTGTGCTTAAAAGACATTGGCTTATCAACAGTGGATTTAGGGCCTTCCTCGATGCATGGCATAGGGGGTCCTATTTTCACAAATTAGAAACTGAATGAAAGGTAGTAATAGGGAAGCTATTAAAAGAGAGTATTTAAAGCCTTCCCAAGAGGAAGCCAGAAAGAGATTAGATGGAAAAAAAATGACAAAAATGACATCTCTCACGCTTTAATAAATTAATCCAAATTGTATTGCTTTTTTTTCCCCTGCTCTTATGAGAATGTGTCAGAAGAATGGATGTCCACAGTTAAAGACACGTAAGCAAAAGTCAGTCCTCAATTAAAAAAAAAAAAAAAATTCTTTCACTGTTCAATATATTGCTTTTACGCCATTGAAAAAAGGTAACAAATAGACCCAGGAAAGAGAAGATAAAGCCCACTTTGCTGAAGAACATAGCCTCTGGACACTGCCTTGCCCACAAAGGAATCACAGCTGATTTTGATGGTAAGGGTTTGTATAAAATGTCATTACATGCATGGTGAGCTGTCTCATCCCTAGAAGACAAGATCAGTGTTTAGTTTAGCTTAGTTGATAATCTTTTAACAAAATGGGATGTTTAAATTCCCAGTCTAATTCACAGCAGTTTAAACATTGAGCACCCAGGCCCAGGAAATGCTGGGACATTTGATAGCTATGTTTTGACTCTTCTTGCCTGTGTTTTTTGGTTAAAATATGGGTTCTGTGGGCTTTGGTCCAAGTTATCCATTTTAGAACTCCACATGACCTGGGATTTTTGGCTGAACCATATGCACCATGAACTAAAAGTTTATATATTCTCAACACTCTGAAGTGAGATAGATCACTGAGTTACGTTCTCTGCATTTGTCTGTGACAAAGAGCTCCTTTGCTCTGCCAAAGAAAAGCATACAAAATACTCATAGAGCCTGGCAGAAGGGGACAGACATCATGATCTTCAGCCCAAAAGACATTTAAATGGACGCGGTAGAAGGACATCATAACTATCAACCACAAAAGTGACCCCAAAAGCTGGAGTCCAAAAGTAGTAAAATCTGGGATTTTTTTATTTCAATGAAAGTTATACTGTTACATCATAAATATATGTTTAAATATCTAGAAGGATGTAGGCCTGACTGATAACTGAAAGGGGAATTGAGGCAGATCAGAATTAGAAGAGGTTTTCCCCAAACAGATTTGAGCTCCACAAAAATCAATATTATCACAAAGCTAGCCTGAACTGAAGATAAAAATCCCTAAGACTTGAAAATAAATGGTAGGAGCTGGAGTTACTAAGAAGCAGTACACAAGCATACAGACAATTGAAATCAAGGCCTAGGGAAATACCACAAATTATATTTTTTTCTAACCAGTCTAGGTTTCTGGTAGCAAATCTACAGACAAAACCTTCCTTTTTTATGTGCTCTGCACAATATCCTAATTTCTCTGAATACTCAATTTTGAGTGGTCTTTGCAGCCTCAGGCTCAGGTCACTGACGTAACCCAACATTTCCTACCAAGAAGGAGATTAGGCCTGAATGATTTATCAATCTAGAGAAGAAAAAGTTCATCTTTTTGCACAAGCTGCTGGGCAAAACCCATTTTTTAATTTTTGTATTTTTCCATCTGATTTCTTTGCTGTGAGGAATATTTTACTAAAGATACAGACAGATTCACTATGATTAACTAAATTCAGCATTTGTCATTTAATTTTTCACTTAATTTTTTGTCTCTTTGGCATTTTGGCTATTAAAGTAAAGCCATGAATCTTAAAGGCGAAATCAAGTAGATTTGAAACTATCATTACTGTTTCTTCATATGGCCCATTCATTTAATGATGACAATCTACTGCAAATCTGCTTTTGCTTATAAAAATCAAGCCCTCACATTTAAATAATATGGTCATCTTTTTCTCACAGTGCCTATAATGTTATTTACTGTCTGCTGTCTAAACAAGCACAATGCTAAGAAGAATTACAGCAATACTAGGATAGATTTCTGTCAGTAAGAGTCAAATTTGTTAAGTCATTTTTTCTTCCATGCATAGATACCATTTTTGTAGAAGGAGAAAATGTTCCTCTGGCACTATTTAAGACTTATTTATGTATGTTGTGGGAGATGAGTGGACTGGTGGGTTGCATTCTTTTTTTTCCCCCAAACTTTCCCTTTTTTCTCCAAGCACTTGAAGACATCAGAGCAAGATCAGATTTACATTACAGCTACACAGTTCAAGTGTATGACATGTGCACTTTTTCCTGTTGGTGTTATAACCAAGAGGGACAATAGACCCTGTAGTTCCAGACAGATAGACATGAATATCTGAAGAGTGCTTGTAGCAGAAATATTTTTGTATTCTGAACATCATCCTAGATGTTTTGTTGCACACAAGTGGGTAAGGGATGAAGTTTGCTGCAGGGATGTACCATCAGCAGATGTGATCTTTGAATTAGAGAGGTGCAGAAGATATGGTTACATTTCTCTCCCAAATTTGCCCTAGTAATTTTGCAGTATTTCCTCTTTTTTGTAAGATCTATGAAAATAATGATAATTAAAAAAAGAAAAAGAAAATTATTTTGTCCCATCTAGACAAATAGCAGAAGCTTTTGGCTGGAACAGTTAAATATTTTTAATTTTTTGTTTTTAAGTTTTTTAAAGTGTAATGCATTTGAATATTTTTTACACAGTTCTGTAAGAATAGAGTGGAAAATTCAGGAGTAGAGGTGATAAAGGACCTCTTCCTTCGTTTGCAAGTGTATAGAAGACTTCATTTCATCAATCTAGTGGTGCAGACAGCAAAAAGGCTAAAATGAGGTTAGTTCTGAGATAGATTGAATCTGTCAGTGTGCACTAAACTTTGGCAGGATTCCATAACAGCCTGAAAGTTGGTGAACTGAGATGAAGAAGCACTTTCATCGCTATAAACTAGACATGTCAGCATGCTGACGCCTAACACCCAGGAAGAAAACCCAACAAACCCTGAGCTTTCAAGAGATACCACACCTGCTTCTAATAATAAATGACATGTTACTTCCTAGTTATTCTCTTAAACTGTGCTATGTTTATCTTCTACCTGACTCCATAATAACTTTGAAGTTTGGATTGAAAGTATTTTCAAAAAGTAATTTCCATTCATGGTCCAGACCTTGGTAGGCAGTAATTACAATGCTGCCAACTAAAGAAACTTGTTCAGCAAGTTTCATCACCAACAGAACAGTTTTATCCAGCTGTGGGTACATCAGTGCTTCTGGTTGACTTTAGGTTCACGAATGTGAAGCAGAATAAAGGCACACAAAGCAACTATACTGGAATGATCTCTGCTGTGAAGTGGGCAGTTTGTTTTGTTAAAAAGAGAATAGAATTGGATTTGGCATTTGATAGTTTGAAACAAAAGCCACTGTGTCATGTCACCTTACAGTCCAGCTTTGAATAGTATATCTTGGCAAAATGCAACACTGTTTCTGTTGTGGCATCCAAAGGGAAATCTATTCTTCCAAACAGAATATCCATCTTTAATTTAAAGTGGTTTAAACTAATCAGATTTGACTGTAAAGAGTCAGGATCAATAACAAATAAACATGTTTTCTGCTGATCAGCAGGTATTCTAATTCATCAGCACTTTCAATCATTTTATTGAGCTTTGTTCAGGTCTGTTATCACAGGCACAACATTTTGTGGCGTATAAAAAGCTTGGCAAATAAAACATAACTACAGGAAATTGCTATTAACAGCAGGTATAAAAAGGCTCAATTTGAAAAATTCTTACAGCCATTATAAGGTCATGAAAGCAGGAAAACAGACAGAGCAGAGCAGTAGATTCTTGAGCTAAGTCACAAAAATTGCTTCCTTTTTCTTCCTCTCTGTTTTCTTTTCTAAGAATTTTAGGAGAATTTTATAAGGTTTTCTTAATTGAAGCCAAATCAGCTCTGGGAGGTGAAACTAGGGTTTGGGTTTTTTTATATTTTCATTATTTATTTATTTATTTCTGCTTCTATTGACTCTATCAGAGATGGTCCAGAACTAGAACTTACATACACCAGAGAAATAAATGAAAAAAAAGAGATATACATAAATGTTCATTTGAATATCCTATTTATTTAAAATTACTGTTAATGATGGATTGGTCCCCTCTTTTTTTTTTTTTGTCATACAATGAATATGGATGTTACCTGAGGTCCTGCCTCTGGCTAGCTTTGAAACAATACTAAATTAAAATAAAGGTAATCTCTTTTGAACAAATTTCTTTTCTCTTTTTCTGAGTGCTCCACAGTGAAATAGTTTTGGTGGTGTATCTGAATTAGTAGAGTGCAGCACAATTCAAACCAGGTGTGAGAGACTGCATCCCCATTCACATCCTTATTGCTGCTCCTTTCCACATCTGATCTTAATTTGATCCTTTTGGTCTGTGAAACTGTGCAGTAAGTTTCATGAGAATCTCCACATTTTCTTTTCCTTTCCACAACTAGAAACATAGAAAGACAAAAAAGAGGGAAAAAAATAGGGTCGAACTTTATGATCTCCAGCAAAATTTAATTCTACAAACAGGCCAAGGATTAGACAAAACTGAGGCTTTTCATATAATCATGAAAATTCAATGCCCCTTTTCCTTATTATATTTTTCTGTTTTAATATGAAATAGATGTAGAAGGATGTAAATACAAGGTTAAAGAAAATTTTCAATAAATTTTTCAAGATATTTTCAATCCTCTGTTCCACAAGGAGCGGTGCTATATTCCTCAGTGCTCAGGTCAAAGTTGATGTCGTGTGAGCTCAGTCAATTCTTCTGTTTCAGTTTGTTACCTGCAGATGCTGTTAGGAGAGGTTATTGAAGCAAACACATCTTCCCACCTATGTCAAAGAAAGAAATACCCATAACAATTACAAGCACAGGTCTTGAGTCTTTTCATGTTTGATGTCATAACTTCTTTTTGCAGATAATATAAAATAGTTGATGGCTGTGTTTTTGGCAAATCTGGTTTATAATATCTCATAGATGGCTACAGATCTGAAAAAAACTTTCTGAACAGCCAGCTTGCACTTTTTGTTTTTCCAAGTGATTTGTCAGCAAACCAAAGAAATTTTCAGTTCTCTCTCACTCAGTTTTAATCAAATGATGTAAAGCACCTGTAAATCTGAATTCAGTAATGAAACAATGGTCACACAGGCACCTCATTTCTTTATCTATTGCTCTTAAGAGATCTCTGTGCTCTTCATTACTTGAAATTACATTTCTCAACATCATCTGGAAAAAAATAGCTCTCTGACACCAATTAAAATGCCCCTGAATTTAATTTCCTTCAGATTTTGTTCAAACAAATTTTGGGCATGTTACTTTCAAGTAGGCAGATTTCCAGGGATGCATAATTGTTTTGTTTTGTTTTGTTTTTTCTTTTTTTTTTCCTGATTCCTGTGTGATTTTTATCTTGGTGTTGAATTTCATGGTGGTTCAGAGCAATCAACAGAATCAATGCAGTAACACTTCCTGTGACTCTGAGAAGCTGAGGGAGTACTTACAGCATTGCCTTCATTGTAATTGTGCAAGAGTCTTCTCTGTATTCCAGGTGGGATGTTGAACATAATGATGCCATTGACAGCACTTCAAACTATGTCTTAAGAGATATATATATATGTGAATGTATTCCTGAGCCAGTATTTTCACTAAATCAATCATAAGTGACACACACAAGAAGTTCTAATACAAGATAATTCTCTGCAAAATCTTCATGGAACTGCATGGGTGATCCGACTCTTGATTCTTGCAACCACTTGGGATAAGCCACCAAGATTTGCCTGAGTTCAGTCTAAAGGTGGTGTTTCTCATCACACTCATGTACGTGGGGAAAGTTTAAGTTTTCCTTTCAGTTACACTGATCACAGTTTCAGTTCTAAAGGTTAGCTGTCAGAGGGAAATGAAAGCTTTAAAATAGCTCTGAAACATTGTTTGCAAAAGCTGTTGAAAAAGTCAACTGACTTTCCTGTCTGCTAGTAACATTACGGCATTTTTAATGTTCCCTGGGATCCAATGTAGGTTGGTAACGTTGAGAAAATTCACAAACTCTTCTTTCAGTCCAGCTGGCAGGGCTATGTTCCTGCCAGGAACAGAGGAAGCCGGTCTCTTTTCATGTTGTGATGCACACACAAGTACACAGACCCAGAGCTTGATGAGTTCCCATGTCCCATAGTATACATGCATTTTCTCTGGGTCAGACTTTCCAGATGTTGAACGTGTCTCTGTTGTGCTGTATTTCCTGTAGCTGAATCTCATACATGTCAAATCCTTCTGATTCAAATAAATGACAAAACAGTTTTTCTATATGTGGTTGGGTTTTGGCAGATCCTCTAAATGAAAAACAATTTCCTGATATGCTTATTGCAGCACCCAGAATTTATAATTTCATTATGCAAATTGAAGAACTAGTAACTAGTCCCACAACCCTCCTGGATTAACTCTTTATCATGTTTACTCTCTTCTTTCTAGAAAATATTTTGGTTTTGTTTTTGTTTTCTGGTTTTGTTTTTAGTCTAAACCTAAAGCCTTTGCTGAAACATTGTGTGTGCACTTCTAGATGGGAAATTCCAGAGTCAGGAAATGCCTTTGTCTTCTTCAATGTTTTGGCAGTCATTCAAAAGTAATTGTTTTTCCACTACAAGAGGTACCACCTCCACTTGGATGAAACTGTTTTTAAGGTTGTCTTTGGTTGCCCTGCTGGAATTTCCTAGACAGTGTCAAACTCCAACTTCAAAATGAACTCCTGAAGTAGTTCTGATGACTGAAGTAGAAATATATGCCATTTACAAAACAAAGGTGTAACTCTAAAGCAAAAGACAGAAATGTCTGTTGCTTCAGGTGTTGAAAGATACACTGATGGCAAACTAGAAAGCTAACAGAGAGAATGTCCAACTATTATTCTCCATTATTTTCTCTTACTTGTGGAAACATATATATCTCCATATATGAGAGAAACCTAACACTATTATCCTGAAATTTATGAACTGCATAGCAGAGTTGAGATGTTTTTATCTGTTTGGAGGAGGTTTAACACCACTTTGTGCTTTTAAATCATATTTCACCATAGCACTTGCAAGAACTTTATTTTTCAAAAATCCTTTCTTAAGAAAGAAAGAACAAAACTAAACTCCTCTGAGTAGAAGGAGTTGAGCTGTATACTGAAAAGAACTGACAATCTTGTTGACATTTTTAAATCAGGGTAATTCCATGAATTTGTAGCAGTTGAACAACTGGCACAGAGATTTGGCTGATCTAGGACCCAAGCTTTGATAGATAAGGAATTCTCATCAAAGCATTTGAAGCTCACATTCTTTTTTTAATTAGGAGGCATCTGCAAAAATGAGCTGGACAAAGCTAAATGGTCTTGATCTCTTCACAATACTAACTATTTTCCTGTATTGTAGCAACATAATATGGACCTCCTAGAACTATTTCTTATTTGAGAGCTAGCATCTCCCTCTATTTGCAAAACAAAGTAGTGAAACGTTTTTATTCTTCCTCTGGGGCTCTCAAAAAAGGGCACAGAGATAGCTGTGTTTCAAGGAGCTTACATTGCCATAAATTCAGCTGAATTTGGTTCATGCTCTTCTCATTCCACTAGCCCTCAGTTTCAGAGCCCTATTTAATTATTTACTCAACTCATTTCCTTCTTCCTGTACTCATGGTCTCTCTGATCCATGGAAAGAGGAGAACAACTACAGAATCAATTTCTTCTGCATTTTGTAATTTATGTGAATAGCTCTGAAATGGTGATGTGATTAATCAAGGCACTTAACTGTCAAATACTGGATTTATATGGCAGTAAAGTGAGAGCTTTTGTATGTTACAATACACAAACTCACAACCAGCCAAATTACTTCATGCGCATGTAAGTCTATGTGTATAAGTCTTTGTGTGTATGTAGCAAAACACAAAATCAAATATTAAATTAAAAAGCTTCAGACACTATTCTATTCTACTTTTGCCAGATGGGCTGAATTCCCACAATGGGAGGAATGTTAAAAAAAATTTAAAATTAAAATTACCTAATTGAAAGAGAACAGCAACTGATCCACAGCAGTTTTACACAGATCCACACAGAATTACACATGAAAACAAGGTCTTCTAGCTTCTAACAAATATGCAAACATTTTGGAATTGCTTTCAATCAATTCCTTATCTGTGTTGCCTTGCTGCACACAGAAAGGTAACAATATCTTAATATTGCTATTTGCATATTTATTGTAGATATATATATTCACATATACATATATATGTGAATGTTTCACACCATGATAAAAAATTCTATTTTTTTCTCAGCAAAACAACTCCTGTGTCACACCTAAATATTGCATTCAATGAAGTAGTATAATTCTTCTTTTATGTTTTATGTTTCTTTTGGCTTGAGGCTTACAGTTTGGAGAAATGCACATTTTATGACACTGAATCAAGAACTAGGGCAGCAGAAGAGTGGCCACACATCTGTCCTGCCACCCCTATTAAAGCTGGAGGTCATGATATTCGGAACCTGCCTAAACTAAACTGTGAAACCCTGATCCTTAAGAGCTTAAGCATGATTTGATGCATGGGAGCACGAGAAGAGCCAATGGGATGGCTTACAATCTGTGAAGGTAAACGGGTATGTGAGTCTTGCCAGCAGTAGGTTCCTTGGAATGAATACTCTTGCCTCATTTCATGGAACAGGTGATTGAATGCAGTGTAGTATGTTACTGTTCCACTCACTGCTCTACACAAAGAACTGTAAGGTATCTCTGGCTACTGAGAAATGCCTGGATAATACATCTGGAAGCAGGCCATGTTGTATATAGGGGGAGGAAGGAGTAAATTGCCATGGGCAGCTGGAGGAATTAGTGAGTGCATTTTAAGTACTTGAGAAGTTCTGGGCAGTTGATGTTTTAATAATTTTTCTGAGATTTGCTATAGTATGTGTCAGCCTCTATGACACATTTTATCTTGGAGCAATGTCAGAGAAGGATGTTTTGAAGGAAAATTCAGCTGCTGTGATTAAACAAATCATTCAGTGAACATAAAAGCAGGTGCCAGGAGATTTAGAACAGTACTGAAATATACAATGAAAAGGAACGTGTAAGAAGGCAAGGAATTTTACTTGTAATCTGTGAGTAAAAAGACACAAAAAATGCTGAATTAGACCCTTTCTGGCCTACTGAAATGATTAAAGGTGTTAGAATATAGGGATTGCGATTTTATTCATTAGGGATGTTTGTTGACTAAAGAAGAAAGAGAAGTTTGTCTGGGTGAAAATCCTCTTTGAGAAAAATTTGGCAAGCTCTCATGTGAGAAGCATTAAAGAATGAAAGCTTTTTTATTTTTTTAATGAAGGCAAATTTTCTTCAACATCCATATTGCTGGTGGCACAAGCTTTTGGTAAGAAAGTTTGGAGTCAACTATCTGGTTGAAGCTTATCTTTGTCTTCACAGATTTTTTTTTTCTTCTGTGCTCATTATTGCTACAGAAAGCTCCCTAGCAGCTTCTTTTCTGATTTGTTTTCTCTGGTGAAATTGCAGGAAGTTGTTTGTCTTCTGACAACCTTCTCTCACTCAATAGAGTAAGCTCCTCTTTCCCTTATATTTCCTATAACAGAAAAGATAGAGGACTGGGTCTTTTTTTGTGCTCTTTCATCTTTTCCTTTGACTGAATTTCATTAACTCCTACACTATTAACATTACAGTTTTGTATCTACTTCATTGTTAAGTCTGTGAAATAAAACATGTCTTTAATTATTGTCTTCTACTTAGAATTATTTTCAAATTTAAGGAAATATTAAGTATTGTAATCATCTCTGCTAGATTTGAAATCTTGCTGTCAAAATGAAATTCTCTTAAATATAAAAACTGTTCAGTAACACATCAGGATTAACATTATACAAATTGTCACAAAGACATCAGTCATTGCATCAGCTTTTATTAATGTAATTTTTTTATGGATAGACTGACTGTGTGTGGCCTTGGAAATGTCATTTGCTCTACTAGAATGATCTCAAACAGGATATGAATTTAGGCATGAATAAAATTTAAACTATAGTGCAACAGATCTGATTTAGTATAGTAAGTATTAGGAGAAACGAGATGTTTTTATCTACTCAGAAAGAAGCAGAAGCAGCTGTTTACTGAGCAGTTTCCAAGAACTGCTTGGTGATGCCCAGGTCAAGTCACACAATTGCTTGATTTCTGCAAATGCTGAAGGGTCATCCATAGCTTTCAGGCGGTCTTTTTCCATGTGTCCATACAATCTTGTCTCTTATTTCATTACATACCTTGCATGTTGTATGGGCAAATCATACATGCAATCTTATCCCTTGTGTAGGTTAAACATGATGGATACTATTCACAGGACAGTCTTTATTTGTTGCCTGGGAAGTTCCACGTGTGAAGCAGAAGACGTGATAAAAATAGGGAAAACACAAATGAGCAATCTAAACTGCAGTGCAAAGGAAACCATAGTAGACTTTGCCCTTTTTTTAGGTGGTTCTGGCAAATTCTTGAATCTATCCCAGGGACAGCCAGCAAGAACAGAACTTGGTATGGCAGCCTATCTAGGCAGATAGCTAAGCCATGCTCATAGGTTGAAATCCTGGTCTTATAGACCTCTTTTTCAGTGAGAGTGGGGCTTGACCCACATCAAATTATGTGCATTCTTCTTTTCCAGTGTGACAGACCTCCAGGGGAGGCCGTGTGTTCTCATAAGAAGCAGAGACTGGCCTGCAAGCAATATGTTAAACGGTGTGGATTCTTGGAGCTTAACCTGGTTAGAGATTTCATCATTGCAACAGTATGATCATCATTTTGGTATGATCCATTTGAAGCCAGCTGAGCTTCATAGAATTAATGAGTATCTGGTGAGGATGTGATCCTTAAACTTCCATTGTAATAGCCAGAATATGAGGTTCTTTCCTATTAAATGCAAATATCTTGTAAACATGGAAACAATGTTGGTTAGAATCCTGATTCTGAAAGAGGGTATTTTTTCACAGATGTGTGGAATTAGCAACGCTTTTCTGTTAATATTTCTAGGTATCTAATCAAGCTATTCTACTGTCCTGATTTTTTTAGAGAAGTAATTTTGAGAGCAGAGGATAGGGTTGATAGTTTTATAGAACAATTTTCAGTTGCATCAAAAAGACGTAAAAGTTTTTAACTGGAAAACTTTTCTGAACTTTGATTTATTTCCAGACCTATAATACTGTAAAAACAATTCTTCTGGATTTTTTTGAGATATTTCAACAATGTCATTGTTCATTTCTAGACAAGTTTCAAGTGTTTGGAAAAAAACTAGCAATAAAAACCTCCTTTCTCATTCCTCTCCCAGATGTACCACTTTAATACTGGAGTATTTACAGGAGATAGTCCCAGAACAGGAAAAAAATTACAGCCTTCACCTTATTTTGCAGAATTTTTTCATGGTTCATATACTTTTTATTTTCATGGGGAGGAAAATAAATTGTCTGTTTAAAAAAAAAAAAATATATATATACACATATATATACACGCACCAGTGAAGTGGTTTTAGGTTAGGGATTAAAAGAGCTTCTTTTAAAGGTTTTGGATGTTTTAGACCGTTCTGCATGTGCCAAAATAAGATTTTTAAAAATTTCATTTAAAAAATGATCTACAGGCTGCAGGATGTATCTCACATATTATGATTTGATTATTATGTGAAATGTCATTTATCAAAGCATGTGATGGCAATATGTCATAAGAAATTAAATGTCTGAACTAGGGATGTTAAATCAATAGTGAAATTGTAATTATTATAAAAATTTGTTCATGTACAATAGAAGTAAAGCTCAATTAAACTATTATTTATCATCAAAGTCTAAAACACTGGACATAAGTTTATCTTGTCGAATCTCTTATTTGCAAAATTTAACACAGACTTTGTGCAGTCACATAAATTTGTATATTTTCTTCAATTTTAGTTTCTGTATTTTTTGCTGTTTAGTTCTAAGTTTATCAGAGCCCTACAGCTCAGCCATTTTTCCTTCCTTCCTTTCTTCAAATGAGTGTTGTCTTGCATAAATCACTACATTTTTACCTTCTGGTGCTTATTTGAATATTGCCATTGTCCTTTTTGTAGAAAAGTCACAGATAATGCTGTCTGGATGATCTGGCTTTTTGTTAAGGAACTCAGCAATGTTTAGTCTCTTAGCATTGCCCCTGGGTGATTTCTTTGCCAAAAAATGTGGAAGATACATCAATTTCCTTCAGAAGAGATGTTCACAAGGACAGATCCTGTGAAAAACTCAGAGAGGTGCCTCTAGACCAAAGCTCATATGGTGCAGAAAAGAGTCACATAACAAGTTTTTTTCTCTCCCCAGTAAATATCTCAAAGCCATTAGATCTCTGTTTTTGCTGAAAATTTCATCCTGAGTTCCTAGACATCAGCAGCTTATGATTTATAGCATCAACACCTGTTACTGTAACAATACCTCCCACAGTTTCACCAGAGATAATGTTACAGTAGAAGCAACAGAAATGTAACGGAAACACCTTTTATCTCCAATGGAAAGATATTCTGTTCACCAGGTTAAGGATCTGACTATCTGACTGCTGCTCCATTTCAGCAGAATTTAATGTAGCTTGTATTTTAGTGGAATTGTTTATATTTTAGACTAGATCTGCCTTAAGATGTACACATAATTAAACTTGCATGATATCTGGCCACAGAAATCTTTCCAAGCTCAACCTCAACCATTAGGAAGCTAAATTCTGAGCCTCTTAACTTAAAAGAAAAAAATAATTTTTTAATGAGAACCCTGAATAACTTCACTCCCAAATTTTTATTCTCTGTATTCATTAGGAATGTCTGTTCGATAATCAGTATTATCTTTTCTTTTTTTTTATTTTTTTTTTTTGGTAGGAAAGCTCTGTTACTCAGAAACAGGCAATGGCCAGATTTTTTATTCCAATACCACTACCCATATAAGCAGAAGTGGGTGGTGATCCATTATGCAGAAGTGAAAAACCTTATTTCTTAGAGAGTCAATACATGTTGGGTCATTTTTGAATTACTGGTTTTCACTAAAAGAATTACTGTTTTTCATTTAACGAGTTACACAGTTTACAACATAGAACACTAGTTGTCAAATCTTTATTTAATATTTCAGCACAACATCTTTACAAAGGAATGGTAGGTGTGGAGGTCATCCTTTTGTGAGAAAATAGGAGACATTTGACTATTGAGCTCATCATCCTAACTTTCAGTCATCTTTTAGAACATGGAAATGTTAAGAAAACAATGAGAGGCCAATACAGGACTGCATTCCTTTCTTGTTGGGAAGTATGTAAAAAATCATTAAGTATTACATTAACAGAAAAATATATTAAGCAGATTTCAATGATGAATCTTGTTGGACTAAAAGAACATTTTGGGTTTTATTGTAAGTATGAGACATTTGCAAATACAAGTTTGCATATGTTTAATCAATTCCAAGAGCTGTAAGAACATTGCTAAGATTTTCAACTTAATTAGTACATTGTTTTTTTTTTATTTGCTCTCTTGATTAACTTGTATATATTGGAAAAAATTAAGATATTTTTTCAAGTGTGTTTATTCCACAACCAAACTACAGTCTTAGTTTTGAGGGATTGCTTTTTGACAACTAAGGTAAAGAGGCGCATCTAAAATGATTATTTGTGACACATGCCTGTTCAGAGACTTCTCTGAAAGAGAGGTTGTTCCATTTAAGAATACTTGCAGAGTTTATTCTTTTTAGTTTTGTGCCCTGAAGACGTCCAAGAATGTCTTGGAGAGAATAGCAGCAATACGACTTCTGAGTCCATTTGAATAAATAAGTCCTCTTTCTCTTCTCTGGAATGGTATTCTGTGGTAAATTTCAGGTGAGAAGAGGTCCTATCATTCCCAAGGCGATATAAACACTTAGAAACCTTAAAGGGTGTTGGAAGGTTTGTCTGCACTTCCCTGCCATGTCATTAGTCAAAGTGAGACATTCTTGACCTGCAAGAGTCCCTCCCTTAGCTGAGAAAGGTTTCTAAGGAACTTGCCCATTATGTGACCGGATGAGTCCAAAGAGTATTGTCAGAATAGTTTATGTCAGGAGCCCAGTCCTGAGAGAAAGGATAAAAAATTCCTGGGAGAAAGCTGTGGGTGGATCTGTTCGTTGAAGCTGTGGTTCTGCACTGAAAATGACACAGAGGCACTGATATGAATGGAAATCTAGTCTGTAACTCTTTTCCTCTTACAATCTGTTATTGTAAAAAAAATACCTATCCCTAGATATTTTTACTGCTTACACAATCAAGAGCTGGAATGCCAAAAAGTGCTATAAATTGGTGGCCAAAAATGTGTTTCAATCCACTCATAAGCTCAAAGCCTCACTGACAGAAATGAAAGTAACTGTTAATGCAAATTATTATATTTGCCAGGAATAGGTGCCTTCCAAAGCATCTGCTCGTCTCTATAAGGGTTAAACAATAAAAGTCTGTGACTAATTTGCTGCTTTAACAGATGACAAGCTAAAGACTATGAGGAGTAGGAGTGCTCAAAAGTAATCAGACTAGCACATTGTGTGTAAACTTTACTGATATAGGGGAAGTATGGCAGTGACACTTTCAATGTTTTTGTTAAAACCTCTGGCTCTGTGGGAGATGCTTTAATAAATAATTTATCGTCTAATAGGTGGTATTGCCTTTTTTTTTCTGTCATCTAATGGGTTTGAGATGGCAGGTTCGTGTGGGAACACTCCAATTCTGGCTCTCAATTCCTCTTAGTGTCTGTCCTTATATATAATCATCTGCCTTATCACTGGGCAAAAAAGGCTGGTAATTCATGGCACATCTAGAACATCCTGAAAGTTTGATCTGCTTATATTGTCCCTGTAAATATTTCACAAGTTTGCAGTGAGCCTATTAGGGAAATACAAAAGTGAGATAGGTTCTGTTTTGGACACAGCCTCAAAATAAAGGAGCTCTTAACAAAGATGTTCATTTCTTTGAGATATTCTGAAAAAGGTCTTTTGTTTTGGAGCAGAAATACCTGGTTTAAGTGCAGATCCTGCAAGTCAGTGATTTTTAGGTGGTGTTTTTGCTTGATCTTTCCACAGAAGGAGTCATTAGTGGATCATAGGAGAGGTATAAAGCAGACCTCTTGTAAAACAGCAAACTGTGCCCAAATTATTCTGCCTTTTACAAGTACTTGGAGCTTTTTCTCTGGTTGGACGTACCTTGTGACAGTTTAAAACCTTTGTTGGGAGAAAAGGTAACATCAGGGCATCAGCCTATTTTTGGCCTTATTTGCACTGCAATCCTGACGAATCTAGTGTTTTCTCCATTCTGGTCAATACTATTAAATGATAGTATTAAATGATCAGTTTACAGCTAGTTTATATGAGTAATTTAAGTATAATTTATAACTTAGCTGAAGTGATTCTCATTATTGCCACATCTGCCTTTTAAAAGATCTGTTCAATCGCTGGTGATTGGCAAAACATGAATGACCAAACCAGGATCTACACTGGTCTGTTTACTGATCCAGTTAGCAACCATTAATCCAGGGCTGGTTTATGCTTGTGGAGGGAAGGATAGTTTGCATATGTGAAGGAGTCATAGAATAAAATGCAGTGACAGAACAGGGATGAGAACCATGAGATTTTGTACCAAATCTAAACTGTTTGCAATGAGATAATGAAATTTAAGGAAGATATCTCCTAATGTTGGCAGCATCTGAGAGACACCATTTGTTAGACTGCTAATGGAAAAAATGTTCCCTGTGATGAGACCATATTCTGTGATTCTCTCAGAAATCCATGAGATTCTTGCCATAATCAGAATAACAAGTGTAACAGCTCTCTTTTTAGATATCATTTAATTTAAACTGTGATCCCTCAAATGTCTTCTCTAAGATATGTTCGGCTTCTAAATTTTTAGGCTGTGTCTTAAGATTTTATAATGAATTTCTTTCCTCGCTTTCTAGTATAACTACTGAAGTCAAAGAGATCATTCTGGCTTTATCCCATCACAGCCAAAATGAGAATACAGCTTATAGTGTCAGGCAATATTATGAAAGTGTGTGAAAGTCGTTTTTTAATTCTGAAAGTTCCCTTTTTTCTTTCAAAAGCAAGGTAATCAATGCTATGATATTGGTGTGAAAAACCCTTGGTTTTTAAAATAGTAGTTCAGTGGATTTTGGCAGCTTCATTGAAATTCATACATTACATGAAACTGTGCTCCTTATATAGAGGCTTCCAAAGGCTAATATAGCATTCTCTTTTAGCAGTGAATTGCAATGTCTATATTTTTTGAATAAAATAACAAAACACATTTTAAAATGTTCAAAGCCAAAATTTTCTTGGAAATTGTTGTTTAGAAATTACACCTAAGCTCACACATATATAGATATGCTTGTTAAAATCAAAGTAGTTATATGTATAACCTAGTTGTGCCAATTATCCTGCACTCACTATCCACCAAGCAGAGGTTTTTTTGTTGTGTTAAAAATAAGCCTACTCTCTTCATTCATATTGTTTGTTTAAGAGTTTTGAAAAGTAAGCAGTGGCTTCAGCAAGTCAAATCAAAATCATCTTGGATTAAAGTATTATCCTAATGTCATACTAGTTATGTTGTTGCTGCATGACACTTAAAAGGGGCTGAGTGTTATGGAAAACAGGCCCTTTTTCTTCCTTATTTATTTTTAATCTTGCAGAAAAGGGAAAAGCAAAGAAAAGCTCAAAGTCAAAAGTAATCTCGGAGCTGTGCAGTGTGACTTCTTCGCTGTAACTTGCCTAGTGTTTCAACAAAATCAAGGAAGTGTCACTAGCTTAGACATTTTTAACATGGACCTGTACACTTCTCTAGCAATTAGTCATGTATTTCCTCCTCCGTGTGACTGTCTCATATAAATTGCAGCTGTTACTTCAGTTTCCAGGCAGTTTGTACTCATTGCACTCCGAAGAAAAGACATTATTCCTTACCTGGATTAATCTAAGATACCCTTGTTTATAGTTGTAGACTTCTATCAGAGGTTTCTTGAACTTAGGTGAGACTGCAAGAAGTATAATAACAAATACCTGAAGAGCTTTAGAAATATTTCAGGAGGTATTTTCTTTAAATGAGTTATCTTCATTTTGAAAGAATTTTAAGTAGCTTTAGAGGATTGCTGTGGTCCTTTGTGTTGCACTGCATGTAAAGCTCTTTTCTGCTCATGATGTCTGTGATTTCATCGGAATTAAATGAGTAAGTGCTCAGATTCAGTTTGAAGCATGCTATTTGCATTCATTGTGTCCAGGTGGGCACAGCTCTCCTCCTGAATTCTTTACCCAGCCAAACACCAAAGCAATTCAGTAAAACATTAGGCAAATTATATTTACATAGTCCTGTACTAAGTACAAATAAGAGTCAGTTACTCAGAAGAAGCTGACAGGCTGAAAGCTGTGTTTTCAGTAAGAACTACTTGTTACATACCCTTTGAAAATTCTGTGGTTTTCAGTCTCAGCTGGTTGACTGTGATCCCTCAGCTGAGATGAAAATGCACTTCTGAAAGAAGAGTCAGTCTACCTATTTTCTAATGGGAGAGTTGCCCTCCATGTTCCAGGGATGAGGGAGATGTTAGGAGTTTGGGTAGGATCTTCAAGGAGGCCTCAATTATTTAGGCTGTTAGCAGCCTAAATGAGCTCTTCCATTAACATCTCCATCTGGTATGGCGAAATTTGTTTTGGTAGGGAACGCTGATCAGCTGGAGACAGGCTGGTGCAAATATTTACTTTGCATGAGCAGTAAACATAGATATGAATTGGGAAGAAATCTGCTCTACCAAGGCAGAGGTACTGATGAGAGTAGTGTGCCTGTCTGATATTTGCATGTTTCAGAGACTGACCTATAGAAGAATATAAAATAATTTCAGGTAATTTCTCATCTCAGTCAACAGAAAAAGCTAAAAGAAAATCAAGTCTGGCTTCTATTGAAGTAACTAAGCAAATACAAGAGAGCTACAGTATAGAGGGAGAGCTTTACCTCGTAAACGATGAAGTGATAATAATGGCTTAAAAGAACTAATTTGCATCGCTTTTCATTTTAAAAAAAATGGAAATCAGCATGTGAGCTGAACTACTTGTGGGATAGATAAGCATCTGCTCACTTTACTTCTTCATCTATGTTACAGTTTTAGGCATTAAACTCCACTGTTTTAAGGAACTTTAAAGCTTTTGGGCAGTTCTCCATATAACTGGAAACTTCTACTAAAATGTTAAAAGTTCATTCTATTTCTGCAGCAACAGGAAATAACCCTAATTATTATGAACTTTGAAATCTATGAATTGTGAGCTTTAGAAATATCTTTCATTTTAGAGGCTAATAACTGAATGGGATTACATTTTCATTTTGTCACAGTCTGTAGCAATGGGAACATTGCCTGAAATATATAAAAATAATGTCATAGAACTTATTCTATAAGGAAGTATGAAAGCAGCATGGTGCAATTTCCAGCAGAAAGACTTTTTTTTTTCTCCACAAACCTGAGAGAAGATTTACTCTGAGAAAAAAGAACAAAAGCAAACAAACTAACCGAGCCCAAAAGCCCAAACAAAAGAGACTGCTTTTCTCTTCCTCTCCTACTTATTAAATTATGCTTTTAGAAACACCAGTCCAAAACATAAATCCTATGGGTAGCATTACAGGGGCTCAGCAGTACGGATGCATTGATGCATTGGAGGAAAGCTGTAAGAATATTTGTGGCACACCAGTATTTCTAAGCTGTAATTCAAGCTAATTTAGCTCAGGTGCTTTCATCATCGCCGTGTAGGCACCTTTCCAGAGTGCAGTGGAAGGCTTGTACAGGGCAGCCCCTCAAGTCCTGAGAAGCTCTGCTGAACCAGTGTTGCTTTAGACTTTGCAGTTAGCTTGTATTTTGGTCCCATGCAGTAAGGACTTGACCCCAGTGTTCTGTCTCTGCTTACTCAGGAGCGCACTCAGTCATTGGTGTGATCATATTCCAGTAACGTCAGCCAGTTTCCCCCTCAAAGCCTCCTATTTTACACAGTGCATGTTGGACATGTCACTCCATTCACCCCAAATTCAACAAGGTACAGTCAGTCTTACCTGTTCACAACAGGATAGCTCAACTGGCAAGGAAATATGAAATAAGCTTTCCATTTTTTTTCTTTTTTTGACTATTGGATTTTTTACATTTCCTGTCTTGGTATCTGAAGTCACAGCATTTTGGACTCTGCTTCTTCCCTGGGCAGTAGTTTTGCTCCTGTAAACTTTGATTTTTCTCATACTGCTTATTTCTTGGAGAGACAGAAAGCACTTCTAGTAGTGGCTTATAGTAGTGAATAAATACAGCAGATGTGAACATTTTCTGAAAATATTGTACAGTTTTCTGATTTGCATTGGAAAAGTTTGCATGGGGAAAATTTTTATGTATGTCTCACAAATCTGTGTGTGAGGAAAAAAACAAGTAAAACTCTTTTGGGCTCAGTCTGACCTCAAAAAGTACTGGAGTCTCATACTGTTTCTTCTTTTATTTGGC
Organism: Phainopepla nitens; assembly: GCA_013400175.1. Taxonomy (NCBI): domain Eukaryota; kingdom Metazoa; phylum Chordata; class Aves; order Passeriformes; family Bombycillidae; genus Phainopepla; species Phainopepla nitens. The sequence continues at coordinate 701,326 of VXBQ01010472.1, read as the reverse complement.
TTGATATAATTTCCTCTTCTTCCATTTTTCAGATTCATGTAAACTAAGAAAATATATGTAAAATCCTGGACTTACATATTATATTTAAAGAAATGCAAATCTAGGTCTTTGCCTAAAAGCTTTTGGCAGGTAGATGAGGTTCATGCAAGCTGAAGCTGTCAGTATAAAGCCTTCCTGCCAAGGGCAGAGATTGGTTGCCAAAAACTGTTCAGTGAACAATGCTGCTCTGGACAGAAAGAAAAAACCTCTTTAACACTTGGTTCCTATGGCTATTTGTCTGTTTCATGTCTGTAAGTTGCTTTTGAGGTGCTGAGGCCCCTGAGTGGATGCTGAAATCCCACTGGTGCTCAAGGATGGATCAATCGTACCAGTTTCAAAAGGAGGTAGATAGAAGCGCCTGTGAAGAGAGTGGCTGTGCAGGCAGGCACAGATGGAAATGAACAAGCTCTGTGTGCCCTTCTCTTGCCAAATCTAGTTCAAAAAGCGTGTCGGTCCTTGCTGAGGGGTACTTTATCACTGCACCAAGAGCTGTGCAGCTGCATTAGCTCTCACCCAGGTGTCACGCAGACTGGAAAGCATGCATGTCACTGTACAATCCTGCAGAAATACCTTAATAACTAGGCCTCAATAGATCCCTTTGTCCCTATTTGCTTTTTCCCTGCATACAATGATTTTGTAATCCAGTAAAATTCTTGGTTTTGGCTTTCAAACCTCATGCAGTAAAAGGAGCCTACCATAAGCATAACTTCTCAGTATCGCAGATAAAAAGACAGAAGGGATTTTCATTATTTATTTCTTCAGCTCCGTAAATACAGGATGCTCTTGGGGCTTGGAATTCATGTTCTTCTCAGTTATAGGTTTCTCAAAGTTCTAGTTACCTAGAATAATATATATAGGATTATATTATTTACTTTATAAAATTAATAATTTGTTGTTGCTTCTGCAACAGATACGTACAGCATTTAGTACATAATTAGAAATAATTTATAGATTTTTCCCACTTCTCACTTGTTGACACTTCAAAGTGTCTTGTCTGCTTCAATTGTTATTGTTAACAGTATGTTTTAGCTATGGTTTTATCTGTATTTCAGTGCTTTCCAGTTTATTAACAGTCATCTATCATATCTTCTCAAACACAGGATGTGGTTTTTGGCTGCGGCACTAAGAAACTTTCTGCAGCTTTAGAGAAGCTGTTAAATTTAGAGGACAGGAGATATTTTTCTTTAGATAACAAATAAATTAATAAATAGGTAGACAAAATTTGGTCTCTTATTAAAATGTGTTTCCTACTATGAAACATTTATAAAAATTATTATCTGCTGAAGGGTCTTATTCAATTTGCAGTGTCTACATTCCACCAAAGATCACAAGCTCAAGGAGCATTTTCTCCTGGCAAGCCCTAAGTATCTTCCTAACTGCCTTATTTGAACTCTTTGTATCACCTTTTTAGGTGTGTCTTTTCCTCTGACTGGAAACAGGAACATGGATTAAATTCCAGCCAACTGAATACGCTTTCCAAGACAGAACTATGACTTTACAGTCACAGGTTTTGAAAAAAAGTAATTTACATGAAATGTAGATGCAACATATTTCATGAAAGAAATGCTAAACACTGGTTAACCCTCCTAGTACAACAAGAAAAGGTAGTGAGCCTGATCTTTTTCCCTAGACTCATTTGTGCACATGAGAACATACAGAAAAGTCTACCTTTCAGAGAAGAAAATTTAAAATTGCTCTAGAAATGGTTGGGATTGTTAAGTTCATATGCAAAGTGAGATCTAAATGTGAGTTATCAAAACAAGGTAACAGAACAATTGTTAAGATTCTTGTTTCTCTTCTCTTCTGATTTGTATCTCTTTGATTAAATTTTTGCACTCTGTTCTTCTCAACATTCCTCTCTACCTTTTTTAAAGTTTTAAACTATATGTACGTATATATTTCTTTTCCCAGATAATTATTAGATCACTTGGGATTTCTTGGATAAAACAAACACTCTTGTTTTTATTTTTAACTTTCTGATTACTCTGGGCTTTCCTGACTATGCTATGAAAGATTCGTCTGTAGAAAGGGTGAAGGAAGGGAACTGACACCTGTTTTGGTTGCTAGAAAGTAATAAAGGATCTTTCATCATTTATAATTTATATTTTTTGGTGTGTATTTTTCTAAATAGAAACCTAAGTTCTCTTGTGACTCACCCGTCCCCTGCTTTTGCACTTTTGGAATTCTTAATCTGTCTTGCAAGGATGGATAGCTTACCTGCAAAGCCAGTTACTTTCATAAGAGAATGGCTGCTACTTTAGTGAAGTTATTTTCTCCTATATTGCTCATATCATGCTGACCGATAAAACATAAGTGGCAAATGGCCATGATGCTGGACACTGGCAGTCTTGCCAAGATCATTGCTCTTGAATTTTTTTTTCATCATCACCTCATGTGGTCTAATAATTTTAATTTGATTATTTTAATGAAAGTATTTTTTGCCAACCAATTTATTAAATCAGGCATAAATGCCTTTTTCTTTCTTAAAGCATTGTATGTTCACACCCACACAAAATGTACTGTTCGAAGGTGGCTTAGTGCTAAGCAGAAAAAACTAAAGCCTGAATTTCAGGATCATGGTGGACCATTCCTTTAGGAAATATTATGATGCCACCAATATTCACACAGATTTAACTACAAAACCAGAACCTCATATTCTAATTGCTGCACACCTATTTTTCTGCTAATACCAATTTTATCAGCAGAAATAGTGCTACCCTTAAAGGTGGCATGAAAGTATAGATTTCCGAAAAAACCTACTTTTCAGATGCCACTGCTTAAAAAAGTTGAAAGTCTTGCTTCTGGAACTAGCTTGCAATAGTACAAAGAAAGAAAAAAAAAAGTTGCTATTCAGTACCCTGATTATGTAAAATCTACCTTTTCTTAGATCATTTTAATATGCAAAAATACAAAGGGCTAAATTTCACACTGCTCTGGTTATTTTTTTATGCTGAGGATATTCACAGCATATATACTTTTCACAGTTTTTTTTCAGCTTTACTTCTGTTTTTTACATCACTTTTAAGTGCTTGGTTTACTTTAGCTATGGAAAAGTCTGCAGTAATCTACTTTGAATTTCTTCTCTAATTAGAAAATAACCTCCTCTTCCCCTTGAAGTGAAGAAGTTTTTCCTTGCCATTAAATTTGAGGTCCTGGCACTTTTAGTGTAATTTATTTTATATATGCAATATGTCATTCTAGTCAGAATGAAATGATTATTTTTCCTTTCCTTAACTGCTAGACTTCTGGAGTCATTTCTCTTCAGCTTCAGGAATGAGGAATCCAGTGGGTGACGAGGTTCAGATTACATGTTTTTATCTTGTGAAACTTAAGACCTTTCAAGCTGTAGTGGTTCCCCAACCCCTTTTATACAAGGCATGCTAAATAATTCTCATTGGGAGAAAAAAACCCAGCAAATAAAACCATTTTTACCACACACACAGCTCTTCTGAGACTGGTGGCAAATACTGTCTTGTTAGTATTCCTGTTTTGGTATTTTAATGTATCAGGGCTGGAACTTTCAGACTATTATCTTCAAAATTTCCATTTTTATTTTTTTCTCCGATTTCCATTATCCTCCATTAAAAGCAAAATAATTTTGCTTTTAAAATACACTTCTGGTAGCACTGCAGGAAACTCAATCATCCAAGTCTGGGTTTTTAAAAATGCCCAATCACTGTGCAGTTTTTCCATAGTCCATCTGATGTTCTTTGTCCCTCTGTGAATGAAGCCTTTAGACTTGTGATGAAGTCCTGTGGAGAAACAATTGGAAGTCACATAAGCTGGTTATGAAATCCAAGAAAAAGGGCACATCTGAATCCAGCAGTTCAAAACTAGAAAAGTCTGTTTCAGGTGAAATTGTAGGCAGATGGCTATATCTTTTAAAAGAGATTTTGAGTGTCAGAGCATAACTGGAAGAAGGTTAACAAGAGAAAAGTTCTGTTGCGCAACTAAGTCAGCTCAATTTCCCCATCACAAAGAGTGGAGAGGAACAAGAAGAAGAAGAAAGCTGGCAATCAGGATTCATGCTTCAATAGACCAATGCTTACAAAAGGAAAGAGAAAAAACAGAGAGAGACACTCTCAGAAAATGTGATGGTTAGGTAACTCCTAAGTATTCAAGTCTCTGTGCTGCCTGGTTGGAAACAAGAATATAACAATCTTCATGAATATTTTGGCTCCTTCTGCAGGAGATCTGTACACTTCAGTGACCAGCTGTCATCTGAGCAGGCTATGTCTAAAAAAAGTATTCAGAATATTTTCTGTAATGTGGGTGTCTAGCAAGCTGAGGAAAAAGGGATCTTGAGGGTCCTACTATGACAGCTTCAGTGTTTGGCTTATACTAGATCTTTGAGTACCCTGTAAGGTGTGAAACTCAGTCAGTGTAAAGTGTTTTTTATACACAGTGATTAAGAGAAACAAAGGGTGATACACATTACTTATGCGGTCATCATTGATGCTCAGCTTGTGACGAGGCAGTAATACCTTATGATAGCATACTCAGATACTACTAAGACACAGGAAACTACCTGGATAGTGTTCCTCCAAAACAGAAGTGACAGGAAATAGAAATTAGGTGCCTAGACAGAGAATAAAGTTACAGAGCATCTTGGAATTTCAAAAGATTCCCTATGAAAGAAAAGGTAGCTTTGAGTAATCTGAAGTTTGGAAGGCAATTCCCTTGACTTTCACTCTCTGAAGGAACAAAAGAATGGGACTGACATTCTTTCCTCTCTTTCAAGTTTCTTTTGTCTCTATAGAAGAGTGGATTAATATCACTGCGTTTCGCTCTTGTTGAGACAAATTATCCTATGCTTCATGTGCCCTACAAATTTGTTGTGAGAACAGATTCACAAAGTCTCACCATGTGAATGAAAAACAGTGAGCTGAAGTGTATTCAAAACAGTAATCATGTCTCCAGCTTGCCGTGAGTAGTGACTTAGATGGGTCTCACACAGATTTAGGGGTTGTGTTTTAAATACAGTTTGAGACATCAGTCATAAAACTGACAAACAGACTGAGCAACACAAAGTTGAATTGCTTGAACACCATCCTATAAGCCTGTATGACTCACAGTTTATGGCAGCAAATTGCCATGGTTGCTGTTGGTCCCAGAAAGGCCAGTGACCAAAATAGAAGCTTTCATTTACTCTTTACCTCAGAGACAGGTAAAAAGGTTGAGGCATATTTTTGAACAGTGGATTAAGTTTGAATTTCCTCTGACAGCTGACTATGGAGTTATTGATTTGGTTCCGTCTGCTTCATTTCATCAGCAATAAATGAATTTAAAAGAATAAGGAGGAAATGAAACTGAACTTTTCGTTCATTTCTTGAATGAATGAACTTCAAAAATATTTTTTATTCCTTTTCATCTCTGTATCTTGCCTGTTGATCCTGTATGGCAAGTTGCGTATTTTCAAAAGAAAACCATGTCTTGCTGTATTAAAAAAGGGAGTTGCATCCCTATCTATTAATCAAAGAATATTTTTTCCTCTGTGTTATCAGACAAAGAGGGAATTATGATTTAAAACTCTAACCTAGAATAAGACAGCAATATATACAGCACTTTGCTTTGGGGCTTTTATCGAACAATACATTTCTTGCATAACACCTCTCCTTGATATGTAATAGTCTTGTGACTGGTCTGTACTTTCACATGACTCTAGTTGTTTCATCACTGAACATAGAATTAGATTTTTAACTTGTTTATAAAATAAAACCGTAAGAAGAATAATAGCTTATAAAACTGGATGTTTCTAAGTATAGAAGTATTAAGAGTTTTTTGTTTGTGATATCTTTCGCTTTCCATTTCTCCTTTTGAAAATACATAATCAAGAGTGACTTCTATGTCTTCAAAAGACATGTCATTTGAGATTGGAATTCAAATAATATTTGCAGTATGTAGTAGTGTATCCTGAAAAATCCCTAATAACATCTGAGATTGCAAATCAGTTCTTTAAGAATGAGGAATTTAAGAAAGAAAAATGGATTTTATTCTTTTTTCTTCTTGAAGTCAGGTATTTCAAATATTGCACAAATGAAAACATTGTCAAGTGCTTGTCTTGAAATATCTCCAAAGTACTCCTTAAAAGAACCTAAATATGTAACAATCATCAAAATATGAAACTGCATATAAAATTTCAGCATCTTAATCAAAATATAGTCTAGGATGGAAAATATTTTAAATGATGCAAGCTTAGCAAAGAAACAAACAAAAAAGTAATCAATAAAAATTTATTTTAAATCATCTTAGAAAAGCAGTAATGTGCTTTCGAATTTGGGCCATTTCCACGCTCCCAAAAATGTTTCTGCAGGTCTCTGAAGAGTGGTATGATAGAGGCTCATGGTAGATCTATGCAGTTGTTGCATCACACATATCAAGTGATTTTTATGTCAAGTGATGCTGCCAGGATGCTCTTTCCCAAAATATATTTTGCAAAATGAGCTAGTATTAGATCACAGTGCATCTCAATACATCTTAATTTTCTGGCTTAAGGAATACTTGTTCTTATAGAACTGATTTCCAGAAGTTATTCATCTTCACTTTTGTGCCAGGTTTTCAAGGAGGATCTTTGCAGCTACCGAGGCTCTGAAGTGAATGGTTAGAGCATTTCAGGGGGCCTACTGTAATAGCAAGGTTTTTCATAATCTGTCTCAAAATCTCAGAGTGGGAATACTTTAAAAGTCTGTCCTTGTTTATTATTTGAGCTATTTTGAAAATCTGGTTCCATTGTTGCATAATTTGATCAATGACATGTAGAGGTTTAACAGCGGCAAAAAAATACTACTGCAAGCAAACTTAAATATCTATGCAACTTGACACACCTGAACAGTTCCTTTCAATGGATCATATCTGTAGCGTCAAAGTAATTAATAAATCAGAAGGATTACTCTAAGAGATGAACTGTGTAAAAGATTAAATACTCTGCTGCACAGCATATGTGCTGGATGGAGCACGGTGCTCTGATGCAAGGCACTCACTATAAGAACACTTACCAGTTCTTGGCCTGACTGATTCTGAGCATTTGCAAGGGATATAAGAAAATAGTTTTTGGAAGTCCATTTTATCTAAGAGCATAAGTCATAACTTGAGCTTACAGTTCTTTACTAACTTCACTATTTTACACTGAGTGTTAGTTTTCATCTCCTATATCTATATATATTTCAATATTTTGCTCAATATATGTGTGATACGCCTTAATAGTTGGGCTCAAGAAATAGAATCTTGCCATGGTATATTTATTTTCTACAGTAGGTTGAAATAGATTCTTCTTCTGTGATGTAGAGAATATCGTTTTTCATTGTTCTGACAAATTTCTAGCCACAGTTGTGCAAATTCAATGTGTTTAGAACTAGTGAATCATCCCACTGAAAATACTTTTGCCTATTCCTTGGTGTACAGTCTTCGAAGAATATATGACATGACATCAATAAATCTGCTATCAGCTTGATTAGGATTTGCAAACGTTGATTGAGAATGAAAGACTTGCATCTTACTTGCTAAATAGAGAGAGAAAAATGCCTTTACCTTATTCATTGGGAGAAATGAATGGAAGCTCATATTCTTCCCATCATTTTAAAAGACATCCTCTTGTAATAAAAAGCTCAGCAATTACTGGTCAGCTTCCCAAAATCTTCAGAACTGCATGGCCTCTTCCAAGGTATTTTCAAAGCATAGATGCTAGATTGCATCTGTCTGTCAGATGTCCGTTTAATCTTGGAGCAGTCAATTAAATTTCACAACACAGTAAAGTGGAACATGGCTGTATGTTTAGGACAAGGCTTTCCAAACTCAAAATAGCTTTAAAAAAAAACCAACAACCCAAAACAGCAATCACATAAAAAAAATTAATGTGTGTAACAATATGAGTAAGCATTGTCTGGATCTTACAGGTTATGAGGTGCAAACTCTGTTGATGCATGATTGATCTAGGTTGCATTACTGAATATGGCTACACGATTTTTTGCCCTGACTTTCGTGGAAAGTGACCACATTGCAGTTTCTTGAAGCCAGATTTCCTGACTTTATTAGACAGATGAAGGAAATTGGTTTGAATATTCTCTTTTTATTTGGGCAAAGATCCCTCTGAAATTGGTGAGGGACTGTCAGATATAAGTGTGTTCACTGCCTATCTGAGATTTGGTAATTAATTGGTGGTAATTAATGTTTACAGAATCCTTGGAAATAAGTGATCAAAGTAATTCACAGTACTATAATTTGTACATTTGCTTGAGATATGAACATGTTTGCACATCTGTCTAACCTACCCAAGGTTATAGCACAGTCATGATGGGCTGGGATTGTAGGCCAAAGAAAACTCGCTTTGGTAGAAAGTACAACATGTACATCTTGCCTTTGCATTGCACCTTCCATCATGCTTGAACTATTGTTAACCCAAAGATAAAAATGCAGTTCCTTTTCTAGTGGGCACAGTTTTACTGTGGTTTATTCCTAATGATAAAGTGGAAAATTTAGAAAAGTTGCAGTAAAAATCCTTGCTGTTGCCTGGGCTACACACTCAAATGGCTGGGGAGAAAATAGAGAGGATACAGAAGTTCCTGCTCTGAGGGAAAGTGTAATTTGCACCATGGTGGAGGAGAACACAGTATTCCACTAGGCAAGTGAAATACATGAAGACACAAACTCCTTCTTAACCATGCTTTTTAAGAGTAGAATAGTATTCAACCTGGCTGCATTTCCAGCAAAATAGGTCAGTGGTTTCTGGCTACACAGGTATTAAAAATCAGCCTTATGCTGAATGGACAAATACACACAATATAGCAACCTGCTGTTGAATTTGAAGATCACAATCTAAATACCAAAAAATCTTAGTAAATCACTTACTTCACAATTTCTTTTCAAGAATCTATTATGTTTTTGTTTTGACACTGAAGAAAAAGTAGACTGAATTATGGAAGAAGCTGCTGGTTTTTTAATTTCCTTTTCTCTGCTATTTTTTAGGTAAGACACTGATAAACTTGATGGACTGAGGTGAATAATTAGTGTACATGTGCTATAAAATTTCCAAATCATTGTATTTTGCTTTTGTAGAAGATAATGCCTATTTGGAACCTTAATTAAATAAGCAAAAATCCAGGCATGACACATACTATCACAAGTAATAATTATATTAGAATTTCCAATTTATTTTCTTCTGGAGATCTGGAAATTATGTACCTTTTTTAAGGAAACTGTTTTATGTAAGCCTCATCTTCTTGGAGGTCCATCTTTAAAGACCTCCAGTGATGAGGTCTTTAAATGATGCATTATTTTTCTGCAAAGAAACACCTTCTTAAGTAGTTAGCATTCACCTTTTCTTGACTGAAGACGTAGAACCCTGTGGAAATGGCTGTGTTCATTCCTGCAAATGAATCTGAGATCAAGACTGACTTTGTTTGATCTGGTTAATGTTTTTATACATTTTAAAATCACCCCTCCATTTTTTACAGAAGAAAATAGCTTTTTCCAAATATACGTATCTTTTAAAATATCACCTTGTTGAATACTGTTCTACTTTTCTACTCCCTGAATTTGTAGATGTCCCCATTGGCTGTCTGAAAGAGATTGATCCTTATCTAATGAACACCTCATTCCAATTGCTAAACCAGGAAATGAAGGTTGTTATTGTCCCTAGACAGAAAAAGTGAGACAAGGGAGCAGAGTGTAACAGTGCTCAGTACATCCTCTATCAACCTTTGTACAGGTCCACTCACAGTCAATATCAATTGAAAGCAAGGAAAAAAAAAAAGGGGGACCATATTAAAGAACTTAAAAATAATCAAGACCTTATGCATCACTTTTTTGACTCTGTTTCAGTACCATGATTTTTGGACTGCATGCCTGTAGGGTGAGGTCAGCTTTTTCAGATTTAAAACAGTGAGGTCACTACTCAAATGACATACCATGTAATTCTGGGAATCATGCAGTTGGTATTTTAATACAGGAAAACAAGGATGCCAGGAGACAATATAATTTGCTCTTGTTTTATTTTTTGCTTATGAAACAGTGATTTTTCATCTTTGGCTTAGGAGAACTTCTGGAGTAAGAGACAGTCAGTCTTTAGTTACATCATCAGTTGTTCATAACCATCACACTAATGCTTTAAAAGCTTGGAAAAGCTAGCCTATAGCCCAGAAGAGGATAAAACTCAATGTGTTGATGTCTATCCTTTGTTTCAATCATTATTACTCATTGCACATATGGCATAGACCGAGCACCAAAGGCTCTTCAATACCATAAAACTAGATACCTTCTGTAAATATTACATGCAGCTGAATTATATTTGCAGGAAATACTGAGTCCATATTTTATTTCAAATTGCTTTTGTTATGTGAATTTAGCCTTGGAGGAAGATGCCCTATTCACAGCTCTGGATGTGTGGTTTACTGTCTCAGGACTGATGCTGCAGAGCTAAGTCAGCAATGCTGCCTTCCCACGTGCTTTAGTCCTGGTGTAATCACTTGCAAGGTGAGAACAAATCCACCAGCAATAAAGTTGAGTTAATGCCATTATAGCAGTTTGTCGATTAACAAATAAAGCCAGCATTTCGGCTTGCTAAGATGCTGCACCATGTAGTGGTCACATGTCATACTTTGGCTTCTTGTGGTAAACTGCACCAGAAGTCAACTGTCCTTTCTTCTAGATATCAATATCAGACTCTGAGACAGGCTGACCTCAAATCTTTTACAAAGGCAATACCAGTTTGTTATTTATTTTGAATTTTGTTTTCTTCATGGATACTATATCTAAAAGATATACCATTTTGTTAAAATGAAAAAGAAGGTAATTTGTAATAATATGACATTGTAAATAAATAATTTTTGGGTATGGATATTTACCAGGTAATAGATATTTTATGAAAGGTAGAAAAGTTGTAGGGCATCCTAACTGAGAACTAATTATTACTCTTAATAAAATGGAAAACATTCTCTTGTACATCAATAATTTATCTTAACAGTCTTATATATCTAGAAGTGAATACATCTTTTATTGTCTTCCCTTTCACTAAACCACTGAAACTATGTGACCCCTGACCAGCCCTGACTGTTCCTGCCTGGCCATTCCTGGGTCTTACTTCCAGGCTGCTCATTTCAGCCCAGTCTGGGACTGTCAGTACCTGACCAGGACTGCATTAGGGGGACCTGGATCCTGGTCATGGTTGTGGTCCTGGCTAATGGACTGGATTTTCTGGATGGACTTAGGAACACCCTGCAGGCAGCTATGTCTCCATTCTTTTTTCCAGTCCTCCTTCTCAGAAGGGCTTTTAACCTGTGTTCCAGCCCTGACTCCATCTCTCTTCTCTGAGAACTGGAGACTGTTGTTGGAAACATCTCTCAGATATTTTTCACCACGGTGATTCCAGCCTAGCAGACGTGAAAGAATGAAATACAGTAAAATTGGGGGTGTTGCTTCTGTCAGTGTGGCACGTATTCGAATTTGTCTTATCTCTATGAAGGTGCTGTGTCTCCAGCTGAGTCATGGTTAAAATAATTTATATGAACAACACTCCACATAGTTTACCCAAGTTATGTTACTGCACTCTAAATAAAGGACATAAATAGAGAAGGAAAAATAAATTTTCTGTGATTCTCTTGTTGCTAGGGGATTTGGGAACTACTATTTATGTCAGCAAGGCTACTGTGTATTGTTCAAAAATTAGGTTATTTCAACAAATGAAGAATTCCTTTCCACATGCTGCATTGTCTCATAAGAAGCAGCCACCATTTTTGCTGGTACTGGGTATGTCAGAGGTGCAAAGTCAATAATCAAACTGAGCAAGTAAGAAAAGAACTGATTTGCTCTACTTGAGATCATGACCACACAGTTAAAACAGCATCACCTGGATTTTAATTTGAGATAATATAAGAAGGAATAAGACCTATATGTTTTTACAAAATTTAGATGTCACCATGATGCCCTAAAATGTTATTAAACTATGAATAACAGGACATTTCTTTAACTGAAACATGTCTTTATACCAAACAGGATAAAAGTCAAGTGCACAAAATACAGGATGAGGAAATCAATTTAAAGTCAAGACCTAAGCTTTTCATTATATTTAATAGCAGACATTCCCCATTTTTAGCTTCCTTTAATGTTAGAAGGGAAAAAATCAAATAAAATCTCCACAGAGCAGAAACAATCCACCCCCAAAATCCCTGTGAGTCAGAAATTCAGAAAGCGCCTAATAAAGGACCTCAAGCTTTTATGTTTGTAGACGTGTATCTTCATATACTTTACATTTCTAGTTTTTCTTTCAATGGAGGTGCTCAAGGATAAAGCATCAGGAAAGTTAGAACTAGACTAACTTTTTCACCTGCCATCAGTTTGAGCAGTCTGTGAAGCTTGATTTGAAAGTACATACTTTTTAATGAAAGTAACATACTTTCTTATTCCTTCCCCTCCTGGGATTTTACCAATTGAATTTATTTAAGATTTTGAAATGAGAAGGGTAAAAAAAAAACCCCAAAAGCCTTTCAGTTAGCAGGATGTTGAGCTTTTGCAGTTCTATTTTTATTTTTAATTGAATTTTAATTGATTGGTGATTGTACAATAGAAATAGAAATTTACTCAGTAGAAAAACTACAGGAATACATGAGCAAGAAAAATACATCAAAGTAAGATTTTTGCCAGTGTGTGTCTACAGTGACCTGTGGTATGCTCAACATATAATTCTTTGGTTTCCTTACTGAGGCTGTCAACAATGGAGACAATTAGAACTAATTGTAATGGTAAATTTAATTGTCTGGATGACTGTACATTATATGGGGAGTGATGTGCTTAATGACCCTTGGTTGCTACTGGCCCAATATATTTTATCCCTCATGGTTCTTATTTTTATCTGCCTATCATTGTTTTGAGTGTCATGAACCCACTGAAACCATTTTGTCTTTCTCTGACACAATCAATGCCAAAATCTGCAGCAAATAATTTTTCTCACATGTACAATTTTAGGATGAAAATGCATCATCAGGAAAGATATCCCACTTTGATATTCAAGCAAGAAACAATCCCTTGTGTCTATTAGGAAAGTTTTAATGTGATTTAATAGACGTATATCTTAATATACTTTATATATAATAATTTTTATAGTAATATTATAATAGAAGCATTTTTTACTGTATTATATGATAGCCTTGTAGAAATAATAGTCTGAGAACCTTATTCAAATACTCTAGCTTCTTCTTTTTTTTTTTTTTAAATACCATATTGCAAGATGAAGACAGAGATTCTGGATCAGACTGCAGTACTAGGATAATGATCTCAAACTGCCACAAGAATATGAAAAGTCTTAACTGAAGACATTTCAAATCAAAAGATATTGATGCGCAAGTGTTGTAGTTTAAGGGTTTTTCTTCTCTGCTGTGTGACTTGAAGGTGACTTTGTGTGAGGAAAGCTAGTGCAGAAGAGAGATCAGTGTCTTTATATACTGTTAATGGTCCTAGAAGTCTCCCTGGCCAAGGAAAAAATGAATGGGTATTTTTCCTCCTTCATTTTCACCACACTACTCCATTAATGTCATATACAATTGTAACTTCTACTAATAGAAAAGTGAAATCAGAGGTCAGAATGCTCTAAACAGCTGTAACAAAGATACTTACACATAATGCAGTGGATGATGTGTTTGATTATAGTGGCCAATACTGGCCAAACCAAAATTATATAACAGAAAATCCTTATAAAGGACAATCAGTGCAAAACGCGATGACACCTGATTCTAATGGATTCTATTCTAAGCAGTTGCTAGGGATGATATGAAACAAATGAGCAGACATGGTAGGCAAAGGGGAAAGGAAGTGACAAATAAACAATTTTAATGTGACCAAAGTGACAGCCACCTAAATCATAGAATGGCTTGGGTTGGAAGGGACCTTAAAGATCATCTGAAGATCATATGCCAGGATGCCACACAATAGATCAGGTTACTCAGGGCCCCATCTCACCTGGCCTTGAACACTCCAAGGGATGGGACATCTACAATTTACCTGGGCAGCCTGTTCTAATGCCTCACTATGCCCACAATGAAGAATTTCTTCCTAACATCTAATCTAAATCTCTCTTCTTTTAGTTGAAAATCATTACCCCTTGTCTGGTCACTATCTGCCCATGTAAAAACTCATTCTTCCTCCTCTTTTATAAGCCCCCTTCAAGCACGGAACATCTGCAATAAGGTGTCAGCCAGAGCCTTCTCTTCTCCTGGTTGAACAACCCCAGGTGTCTCAGCCTGTATTTGTAGTAGAGGTGCTCCATCCCTCTAGTAATTTCTGTGGCCCTCTTCTGGACTCACTCCAACAGGTCCATGCCTCCCTTGTTCTAAGGACCCCAGCCACAGATGCAGCACTCCAGGTGGGGTCTCACAAGAGCATTTATTCCAAATCATTTAGAGTGATTTGGATCATAACAGTTTAAATACATTTATATGTAGCAACTTTTTCCCTCTTCTGTAAACAGCCTCAGCAGACCAAAATGACTTCAATTTCATCCATGTCATGATTGTAACTTTTTATTCATTAGAAGTCTAATCTTCATGTTTTGTAACTGGGGCATACATTACTTTTCTGTACTTGTGAAAGTGCACTTTGTGACTGAGCACATACAAAGATTGCTTGCACAAAACTTATATGTATTTCTTGCTATGAACAATTCCAAGATCCCTAATGCCATTCTGTTAACTTTTTCTGGAAAGAAAATTTCAAAAAGATACCTTTCACAGGAAGCAAGCACAAGACCCATACAGCTAAAGTAAGGGGATATTTAAATATTCATTATTTTTCATTCCTCACCTAACTTTAATTTTGCAGTCTAGCCGGTTGTGAATCAATGAGCTTCTAAAACAAGATTAATGTGTGTATATATAAACACACTATTGAGGGATATATTCACCTTTTAATATAAACAATAGCCAAAATTTTCAAGGAGCTGTAGAACTGTCTTGAGCTACACATAGATCTGCAGGTAAATACACACCTACAGATTTGTAGTGCTGTGCAGATGCAGAGAGCAGTCAGGCTTGTGTCACACAAAGTGACAATGAAAGTGCGGAGGGCAGTGGTAGCTGACCCTTGGGCTGCCTCCACAGGAAGTTCAACTTTTCTGCCGAGATCTTATTATCTCCATAAGGCTCATTAGCTTAGGAATAACACTGGATAAAAGTCAGTAAAGTCCATTTGGATCTGAGCTAATACCTCTGTGAGTTGAACTGAACTCTCTGGGAAATGCAGTGCCTCAGGAAACTCTCCTTCAAGAGCCTTTGCCTCAAACAAGATGTCTGGGAGAGTGCAGACCTAGAAGACTGCTGGCACTCTGGAAAAAAAAAAATTCTTCAATTGAGTTTAATATCTTGCTTTAGACCTAATAAAGCTTCAAGGTCACTTCAGGCATACAAAATTGTTCAAAACTGAAACAGGATTTAGGCTCAAAGTCATAATGACATGTTAATGTGTTTTTAATATGTGAAATAAACACATTTTTAATATGTGGATTTTTAATTCCATCTAGCTTCTTTTTGGTGAACCTTAAAGTTTCTTCTATAGGAAAAATTCTCTTTAGTTTGAAGAAGAGAATTTTCTAATAGAAGTGTCGTGAGCAGGTCCATCCAACAGGCTGCTGGGTGTGTTTAAATTCTAATCAATATGTATACTGAGATATGTGGTTATTTGCAAGCAAGCCAGCTGTGTATGTCTAGGCTGCTATGAAACCTTACAGAAAATTAAACAGAAGCTGGGCTCTGAGCCCAGGAAAACCAAACCACCACTGCCAAAAAACAATATATTGAAACATTATACATCTGACATAATACCAATTAGTCTCATTAGCTTTGTGTTTGCAAAAATCCTTTCTTAGCAATGTTATTTTTTAGAGTCCACTCAGCCTGATTCTGCTTGTAGTAAGCATGTAATTCTCTACTGTAAGTTGTCCTGTGCTGTTTCAGTGCTCAGGCCTGCAGACCCAATACATTATTTTTGCACATGAAATATACCTAAAATCCTGTCTGTTATTGAAAAAAAATGCCCATGATGCATTCCCTCAGAAAAAAAGCCAATATATAGCCTATCCTCTTTTCTCAAAATGAAGGTACAAAGTGTGTGTTGTTTTTTGTGAGGTGTAAATTACTTAGTTCAACAGTGGGTAAGGTCAGCTGCAGGCACTGCCAAAGTTGCATAGGAAAGATCATGTTATAAGTTTTGTTCAATAAATAATTATGCTCCTTTTGCATGGTTTCTTTGAGGCTTTTGATCCCAAGAATGAAGCCTGTGGTTCTCTCTATTCATTTGGGTTTTATTCTCTCCTTTTTACAAATGACTGACTCACTACTGTGTGATCCTAAGGGGTGCACAACCCAACAATGGAGTGAATCAGCCAAAACAGTCATGTCCTGCTTTAAATGAGCAGACTGTGCATATTCAGAAGCACCTCAGCTTCAAAAGTAAAATGCTTACATTGTTGATTGTTAGAGTCACGGGGAGAGGAGTTTGCCTTGTGATAAAATGCCAGTGGCACACATTTCACTAAAGATTTTTATACTTGTATCCTGTGTTTTCTGCATGCTATTGAGAAGCCATTCAGGAAGCAGATATTTTCAGGTGCATTTGAATATATGGAAACGTGGCAAAGTCTGCCAGAGCATGAAATCCGATTAAATGAAAATACTGAGTCATGGTGTGGCAGTGGAGGATGCTATGCTCAGAACAACATTATTTAAACAGTGGTGGTGGTAGACAGGCTGGCAGGCCATGTAGGACATGGTTTGGGTTCACAGCATAAAAAGTGATTTTGTTTGTGGCAATGATGTTCCGTTCTTGTTTCATCTCATCTGTACAGCAGATTTTGAAATCTTTGCACAGCCAAAACACAATCAGGAATGTGTAAACCTGAAATGCCTCAGTCTGGTCCCAGCAGAACATTTCAATTTTAATTTTATATTCTCCTTACTTTTTGTTTGATTGTAACATTTGCAAGAGTTTCACACTGAAGTACGTAATTTTTCAATGGCATAGAATGGATAGATCAATTATAGATTGGTTGATCATTGATTTATTGGCATCTCAAGATAATAGCTGGAACAAGATACGAATAGCAACATTCAAACAGGATATTAAATTCGATTGAATAGAGACACAATACTAAATGAATATAGCACAGCATAGACCTAACCTAATATTGCACCTTGTTGATTAATGCAACATTAAGTGAACACAAGATACTGCAAAACACTGTTTGACAGAATATGAAAGAAATGATTGCAGTTTAAATAACTGCACAAACAGGCCCAGCTTAAAAATACTGGGTTTGAAATCCTTGCAGTTTCTTGCAATTACATTAGGTGCAAGAAAATAACCATGCATTTAATAGAAAATGGCCATATATGCTGAAGAAATCAAAATTCCATCCTTTAAAGCAAGAAGAGGAAGCTCTTCTGCTTCTCATGTATTCAATTTCAAAGTCCTTAATCACACTGATTAATTAGTGCTTTCATATACAAGGTTTTAAGAATAGAGTGGGAGCATGACACCTGAAAATTAACTCCTGAACATTTCTGGTACGACTTTATAAAATTTAGTAAGCTAGACTAATAAAATAATTCTTGAGGAAAAAAAAACAGCTTAAAAATGTTCTCTTGAACACTCTGTATGAACTACCTCCAATTAAATTCACTGAGCAATGCAAAAATGATCACTCAGCTTTATATTGTGACATTTCAGACACTTTTTTTTTTCTCTGCTTCTTCTTTTATAAATAATAGGATGAAGGATAGTTATTCAGGGAGACACTTAAAAGAATATAAAAATACAATAAAATAGTAATTGTTTTCAGTGTCATCTACATCAAATCAACTTAATGAAGCCATAGGACTCTTTATTAGTCACTTCTAAATTTCTGTGCCTGCCAACACTTGGAAACTGCCATTCACCTTTATACACCTTTTCTTCATTACAACCAAGGCAGCTTTTTTTTTCTGTATTATTTTTTTCCCTTTAAAACCAATTAATATGAAGAGTAAGTTTACTTGATATTTTAAAAGTAAAAATTCAATTCAAGGTTTTAGTAAGAGGTTCCTGCTGTTAATATATTTTTTCGACTTCTCATGGACATGCAGGGACCCCAGTTAATCAGTACATGCACAAACAGACTGAGCCCTTGTTATGAAGAGCTTACAACCATAGCTGACAGCAGGCAGACACTGAAGACTAACAGAGAAAGCAAGGGCTTGTGGAAGAAGTTGTGAAATGATCTTTGCTAACACAAGCACAGCCCTGGTTGTTTGGAAATAGTGAAACAACAGCAGCAGTTATCATTTGTCAGACGTTTCTATAGAAAGTCTTCTCTGGAGCATATCCAGTCTTGTCTTGTTAAGCTGTCTGTAGGAGTTAAGCGGTGTTTCTGACTTGCCCACTGAAAGTCTGTTCCTAGCAGTGGTCCTGTGCTGTCCATCTCCCTTTCCAGGATCCCATCACCTTTGGACTGAGCTGCAGCCCTCAGCCTCTCCTAATTCAGACCTGGATCAAAGACTTTGGCCTTTGCTATGCCCATGTGTCCCCCACTGCCTCCTAGGGAACAGGATGAGACCTTATATGCAGGGCCATATTGCCTGCGTATAAATGCTGTTTTGCAAGTAATTTTCTTCAGCAGAATAATTTTGCATTATCTAATTGCAATCAAGAAACCAGTCAGTAATCGGTGTTTCCAAATCTGTTTTATATTCTGTCAAGCAGAGACAACGCTTTAGGATGAGCTGCAAGGTCTTCTTGTCAAGCTAGTGAAGGTTATCTGAGGATATAGAGCAGACTCTTTCATAGCTTTTAAGCATCACAGAAATACTTCATGAGGCCCTTCTTGCTTATTTGGATATAACAGCAAGACTCACTTTCAGCACAGTAGCACAGTACAGGTGGGTGTATTAAGATTGTAACCACAGCACCAAAGCTCTAATGCCTCTAGAATTGTTGCACTCATAACCCTGACAGAAGTTGTGTTTTGATTGAACTTGCTTTTATTATTTTCCAACTACTTCCAAGTATCTCCTTTTTATTACTTATTTTTCTACTGGTTTCTCAGATACTAGTGTGGTGATATCTTTCTTTTCTAGTTGCTAGTCACAATTTGTAACTAACCTCCTGAGAAGGATCCACTAGCAAATTTGATTCATTGTGAAGGATTACATCATGAATAGGCACCTTGAAAACCTGAAGAGTTCCTTTTTCTTTTAATCTTAGAAGTTGATACTCTGGTGTGTTTTTATGAAACTGCCTTTATCAGGGATCCTTTGGCAGCAGATGTAAAATCCCTCCCATCAATTCTACCTTGAGAATCTGTGTTTCTTGTTACTGCTTTGAACATCATAGTCTAATAGACCTGGATTATCAAACCCCTGTGGAATTGCTGAAGTTTTTCTTGCAGACCATGAATCAGATTGTCTCTGCCTTTATGTGTTTAACTTGTCTTCTGTCATTTTTACAGCACTTTCTATGGTGGTGGAAATGTAAATGTGAATAAGTACAATATTGTGGGGTTTCCTTCTCCCCTCCAAGAAGACAGCATTTCTCCCTATTGTTTTATCCCAGTGTCAAGAAATTCCAATAGGAAAAGTCAACGTAAGCTGCAGTTAAGTAGCCTGGCTCACTCTCTGGCCCAGTTTGTGGGATAAGTGTGCTCACGCTTTGGGGCTCTTGTTCAATCAGGTTGCTTTGGTTTTTTAAAAAACCTTTTATCTCAGTTCAGTGATACATAGTCTGTGTGAGCTTAAAAGATACATATCTTTCTTAGTTTATTTTGCTTGTTTGGTTTTTTTTTGTTTGTTTTTCTTTTTTTTTGTTTTTTAACACAATAGTTTGGGGTCACCTTTCAGCCTAACCCCTCAGGCAGTTCTGGCAGCAACCTGAGTTGCCTAGTCTGGCTGCCTCTGGCCAGTGCATTGCATGCAGTTTATAAATTTCTTCAGCCCTCTTGATGGGGCTCTGTCTTTTAAGAGGCATAATTCAGCCACAATTCTGTCACTCTGCTTTGTAACATTTGCCTGGATTGAATTAGTGGCTCTGCAGGTGGTCTGTCTTCAGCTCCACTGCAATGAAATTGAAAGGGACTGAAGGCAACTGAGTGCACTAATCATTTTCCAGGCAAAACAGCCAGGCCAAAGTACTCTTTTTAACTGAGTAGAACTCACTAAAAAAAAAAATCCTAGTCACAAAAGCATCATTTTTCTGCATCAAAATCTTTTGCCCTACTTTTTAATGAGCTAGTGATAGCAATCTGTGTGTTTGGACTACTTCTTCCACCCAGTCTCTTCTCGTAGTGCATAAGTAATCAATCACTGAATTTTCATCTACATCGGGGGGAAAAACTGGGCCAAGTCACTGCCCCATAGAGTAGCCTTTTTATTTCTTTTCACTTAAGCTTGTATGAGTCTCATTAATCTATTATACCCGAACTGTTGTAAATACCTTTCTTATAGTCTTTCTGTCACTTAGCAAATGTAAAAAAAAAGTTATTTTGCAACACTTTCAAGATGTTATTTGAAGCACTTTAAGGTGAATTTTAACTCCATAATATTAATTTTTAAGTTAAAAAATTATGGCAGAAAAAATCCCCTTCTTAAACAAAATTCTATGAAAGGTGAAATCTTAAACATAACAGGTAAAACTTGACTTAGAATAAAAATGCACAAGTCCCAAGGAGGAAATAGAATATGTCAATGGCACAATATCACCTATGATCCAAAAGTTGAGTGGGTAATTCTTCAATAGTTCATTTTTCTCTCTATTGGATCTGTTACTCTGTGTTAAACACTGCAGAAGAAATTAGATTTTTCAAAGGTATTTGTTATCTTAAACACTTTCTGCAAGCTTCAGAATCATAAATTTTTATAAGAAGCCTCTGCAATAATTTACCACCTTCATTTTGCACATGGCTTCCTAAAGTAGAGAGGATATTAAGGGCTTGGTTCTCTTTGTTAAACACAGGCATTCAGAGAAATCCAAGGATATCCAAGACATCCACATTACAGTAAAAGAACCGAGACATGCCTGTTTGGACTTGTGATTTTTGCCCTGGATATTTTAAAGTGCTTATATATATATGACCAACAGAAACTCAGTTCCAAAATTTCTTTTATTTCAGCTGCCAATGTGAAAAATCCTGACACAATTTTAATGGAGCAATTTGAATCATATTGGCCCCTAATTTGTGCTCTTATTAGTTTCTGTCGGTGCTTTTTGCAGGAAGAATTACTAAGAGCCAGGTCCTCAAGTCTTTCAGGTGGGCATCCAGACGTGGCACTCATGGACATGCTGGCCTCTGATCTAGACCCCAGCTGCTCCTTTGACTCCAGCAGACTGAAGGAAGCAGTTCCCAGGACTCTGGGAGCCACTTGGACCCAGAGGCACCTGAGATCTGCAGGCTGGGCTTTGTGCAACTTAGCAAGGAATGGCTTCACTGAGTCTCTGTCGGGTTGGTGAGCCCTTCCTGAGCCACATGTCTAAGGTCTGTCAGGATGTGAGCAAATGTTCTTCCCTGTTTGCAAAAGCACATTTCTTGAGTCTTCTCAGAAATCTTCACAAAAGAAAGTTACTGTCATAGCCCTGAGGGCACCACCAACTCTGACCATCCCTGCCCACCTTCTGGGGCTTGCCACACTTCCCATAGCCCAGGACCCCATGCCAGCTCCCAGAGACATCAGCCCCTGCCCCAGCGATGACCCAGCAGGGCTGGGCTCCATCTCCCCACAGCTCTGGGCGAGGGCTCCACCAAACCAGGCTCCAGCTTTCAGGGTGCTTTCTGGCTTTCCCTTGGGCCTGGCTCATAGCTATGGACCTGCCTAGCTGTATCCATCCCTGGTTCCCCAGAATCCTGTCTCTTGCTGCGTCCTGACAGATACACAGTAAAACAGAGCATCTAGCCAGCTCCCCTTTGTGTGATAAGATATTCAAATACCATTTGTTCTAATGTAAGGAGGTTTTTGTTTGTTGGTTTCCTGATTTCACCCAGCTTGACTATTGTTCAGCTCAAGACAGTAATTATCTATTTTCTTTCCCTACAAATGACGTCTAGAATAATAAGACTACTGCTGTGCCCACAGTAAGCATACAGAAACCTGGAACCTTCCATATATTAAAACAAAGTGCTTTCTGATATGATTGTGCCCAGTCCCATTAGGTGGAATGCCAGCCTTTTCATAGCATTGTTAGTTCAGGAGTAAATAAATAATGGAGGAGTGTGTCTGTACATCAAAGTGGGATTTAAACATCAGTTTCTAATTCTTTACAAAGGATATTTCTTTGAAGCAAAATATCCTAAGTGTGTATTATTCAAGCACCAAGTAGTCCTGTCAGAAGTGTGAGCATGAGGGAAATAGCCTTTTTCAGTCATCCAGTAAAAGAGTTGATCACTTTTACTTTCTATTTTAAAGGGAATATATTGGGGCCTAGGGCTGTGAAACCCAGAGATACTTCTCTATAGTTCAAAATAGTTCAATATTTTGCAAAAAGCAGTAGAATGTAAGACATACACATGACTCCTGCTTAATGATTCCTACTGGGTGTCTGCTCAGTGTGCTGCCTTTCTGTCTTCCTTTTGGAGTTTTAGTTCTGTCTTTATATAGGGAGACTTTAGTTCTATCTTTATATAGGGTGCATGGGTACAAGATGCTGTGAAGACTTGCATTGGAGGTAGGATGCTGAAATGTCAGGTGATGTGAAATGCTACTGTGATGCTGAAATTCCACCGGTAAATTTAGTTGATGATGGCACACATTTTCCTTTCTGAGACCTAAGCATGCCCACTGAGCACCTGAGTGAGCCTCACATGCTGTATTGCAGTCCAATCATTAGGTAGTATACATGCCCAAGCAGCTTAATTTAGGTTGCCCAAGTCGTGCACTCTCAGACATTCTTATGTCCTGTCTAATTAAAAAATGGAATAATCCTTGAAGCAATAATTCCCTAAACAAATTTTTATGAAAGTCAAATAATTGGTGGAGGAGTACCAGGCACTAAAAACACTGTCTTAGTCAGGAGTGTGGAGACAACTACTTCACACACTTTGTACTTGTGTCTGGCTATTTACTGTTTACAGGCAAAGACATGACACAGTCTGAAACTTTCAGTAAGATACAATTTTGTGCTTTAATTAAAATCTTCACTGGATAGATATTTCTCCATTGTGTAGCAATGGAGAAAATTTGCACAAATGGCAGTAAAACCCTATGTACTACCCCTATCAGTGTGAGCTATAGGATGTTCAAGACTCAGGACAAACGGGACTCAGAGGCCATCAGATGCAAAAGGTTTCCTGTGCTGCATCATACAGAGCACAGGCTCCTTCAGATGCTGAGAACTAAGGAAGGATAGGGCAGGAAGGATTTCAATGTATACAGTTTGCACATTGTGCTTGCCTGTATGCTTGATTCTTGTGTAACTCATAGCAAGATTGTAATTAGTTGGCTGAGCTTGTTATTTATTTATTTATTTATTTTTTAAATTAAAGATGTAGCCATTCTGCAGAGGGTGATGTCAAATTTCTCCCGCAGGTTTTTCTCTCGGGGTTGTAACCTGTGTTTGATCAGTAATCATTTTGAGGCTGTCAGCTCTCAGCTACTTGGATGGCATTCCTTAGTTGGTTTTTTTTTGGTTTTTTTTTTTATTTTTCTTTAATTTTTGGTTTTGGTTTGTTTTGTTTTGATTTTTTTTTATCCTCAGTAGTTTTTTTCGTGTTTCTTGCCTGTTTCTCTCAGGCTTCCAGAGTGCAGCCAGAGAAACTAACAGCTGAATGACAAAGGACATTCAGAGCAGTGTACATCTTCAGAGAGAGAGAGTGAGGCAATGCTAGCAAATGTGCTTGTATAACTAAACCCTAACACTTTCTTTGCAATAGTAATAATTTGCTCTAAAATGCAAAACTGCTCTGGAGCTCGCCAGTCTTTCTGTGCTGAAGCTCTTAAAGGGCAAACTGCAGCAGCAATTGCTTTCATGTTAATGACTGCTACAAGGAAGGACTTCATTTTGTGATTCATAAATATCATTAAACTCTAATTTATAAACATGATCCTTTCAAGATATAAAGTAGCCAATCAGGCCAAAGCAATTACAATTTCTACATTTTGTGTTTTTAGTATAAATTCATTATGTCTGTCTGCGAATTCTCAGTCGTAGGGCTGCCATTAGACTGTATTAATGAGAACATGACACTGAGCCAATCTTAGCAACAGCAGCTGTACCAGCAAAATGCTCTCCTGAGGAATATTGATTTCCTTTCTTGGATATACTTAAACAAAGGCTGGTATTGCAGATATCTTAACCTCTCTGTGTGCTTTAGTCTTCTGAACATTACTGCATCATTGCCTTTATTTATGAGACAGAATTATTCTGCACTTTGATGGAGATGCATAGCTTTAATTGCTTGATTGATAGTCAGCACATTGAAGCATTTAAAAAAAATATATCTTTTTCTCAACAGACTAGTTAAATAACTACATTTTTGACATTAATAAAATATAACATAATATGAAGCCATGGTAGAAAAGAAAGGTGAGCAAAGAGCACAGAATATTACTGACCTCTTAGTAGTGAAAATTGGTCTTTTTCTCATTAAAAGTATGTGTCATCTCAGTAAATGCTTCAGAGCGGAGACCAAAATGGCCGCTTGGGATTCTCGGTGCTTGCAGGAGACAGCCTGTGAATCGTGCCTATGTTTAAAGATTGCTGGAGAGCTAGGCAGATATAACAGGACAAGTCTTAACTCATCTCAAAAACGCGCTCCATGCATTTGTCTTCTCTGCATTTTTAACACTCCTTCCTCTGCTCACAATGTTGCATGTACTGTTCCATTTCATAACCATTTCATAAGTGCCCTGATTGTCAATGTGAATTAAGTGTCTGATCTTCAAAAGCCTGATATAATTCTGCACAGGTATTGACAAGTAAGATTTGTAAGTGAATTACTCAAAGAATGAAAAGCAGTTCTGGAGATATTCTGAAGGGATGTAGCATCATTAGAGTGGGGGCACTTAGGTGCGCACATACTGAGAGTTTTTAACTAAAACCTGGGAAAAAGTCGGCACTTCTTGCTGAAATGAAAGAAGAATAAAGTGCAAACTCAAAATGTGAAGCAAAGATCAAATTGAGAAGTGTCTGCCAAAGCGAACATCTAGGGTGATAATCTTGGGCTATGTTTCATAATTGTACAGGGGACATTCTTGTTGAATTTCACATGCTGAGTTGCTGTTTTCCAAAAAGTCTCATTTGAGCTCTGTGGCAGCAGTTTAAATATGTGGGCAGCAGGAACAGCACTGCTAGAGTGAGGACATGAAGAAAGCTGTGGTATCTGCCAGACGCACGGGACAAAATGGATATGGAGAGGACAAAGTGCAGAACAAATGTGTCTGCCACTGTCAAAGCTACATGTTCAGGACTTCAAAACAGGCAACACAGATTCAAAGGAGTAACTCAAGTGATGGAAGATCTCAATAAGGTTCATAATGGATACTGTTAATTTGATATCTTTGCTTTTTATTTTGTTAAAGAATATTTGTTTCTACCCAAAAGCTATGGTAAATTACTGGGAAGGAGCCTGAGAATTTTTCCAGTTGGCTTCTTACTGGATTGCATAGAGCCTTTTTGAGGAAAGGGGCGACTAACCCTCCAAAGCGAGCAAATGTGCATAGCTGAGGGGCACCTTTGCTGAGAGTGAAGTAGGGCAGGCCGAGCATGTGAAAGACAACAAAGAACCAGGAGCCTGCAGCAGAGCAGACAGAGGAAGACAGCTGGGGAAAATAAGGAGCAGAAGAAGCCAGGCCCTAGGGGTCATGAGATTTTTTTCCCCAACAGACCCAAAGGGGGTGCGTGCAAACTTCAGTACTGTGCAAATCTCAGTTTCACCCAAAAAGCAACAGAGTTATTGAACTAGGATCAGGCCTAGAGCCAAAAGATCTTGCTACAATGACACAGTGGATGGGGGGAGGAGTCGTTTATAAAACATTTTTTTTTATAATCTGCCTCATTCTCAGCTTACTCTCTTTTAAAAAGTTTATTCTTGTTCATGTTGTGATGTAGTCTGGCTCTAGATCTTGCATAGCATGGCATGGCTCTGGGGACACTTGCTCTGAGAAATAGGTGCTGACAGACCCACCTCAGGGTACTGGCAAACTTGGGGTCCCTTCACAGCTATGCAATCCTAAGTGACATGCTATCAGGCTATTTTCTGCTTCAGAAAGATCAGGATATCAGCTGAGGAAACAAAACATTAATTTTATTAAGGTTCTAAGTGCATGTTACTGGGCTTGCCAATCGTTACTAATTCAGGCATATGATTACTTAGATTTGATAAGAAACGTGATAGCTTTTTCTTATTCTTCTTCATGTGTCTCCTTTAAGAGTTTCTTCGGTATAACACTCTCAGTCTTCTATCAGTACATTATAGATATATCTATTTAAAATAGAGGTTCAGGATTGAATTTTAAATAGCAGTTGCCTTCTGGGGATTGTTTGAGTCTGGGCCCATTTTTATTTTTTTTGAGTATCAGGGCGTCTTTTAATACCATTGTGCTTTCATTTAGGAGCAGAAGTTTATTATTCTGCAAATTCAAAACTGGAAGTATATGACCATTTTATACATTATTTTATTAAAGAATAAAATAATGACTCTGACATTAGATATTGAATTGTCAAGAATAAGCTTATGTTGGAAGATCCTTATGAATTTTTTTCCAGAAAAGTACTTAAAATGTTCAACACATTCCACCTCTTTGTCTTTGGAGTAATCTACAGTCGAAAGTTGTGTGATGTCTCTTGTTTTCATGCCTGTTTGATCAGAGCATAGCTTTTGGAAATTCTTTCTTTACAGTTTTCAATGCATGATTTTCAGCAGTTACCCCAGCTTCAGTTTAGTTATTTGCTCCGTGAGTCACACAAGTGACTAAATGTAGTGAACACATAATTTTCAGTTTTTTGAGAATGATGTAATGAGATGGGTCTACTAGAAGATAAATAAGACAAACACAGAGAGGAGTAAAAATAGCTGGTGGCTCTGTTACAGTTCATCAGTCTGAAATAAAGTCCTATGAATTACAGAGATGAATTTCAAAGATGCACAATACGTGCTTACCAGCCCATTTACCCAGATATCTGTGCAATAAACCCCCCAAATTGAACAAAACATCCAAAAAGAAAAAAATCTGTCAAAACCCCTTATGAGATCACATTTTCCCCCCCAGCAATTAATCAGATAATAAGCTGACCAGTGGATGGGGTTAGCATGACATAATGACATATCCAAGGCCCTCAAATAAATGCAGTAATTAATGGATGTTGTGAAGCTCTGGGCCCCATCTCTGCTCATGTGTTGAGCCCAGAGGTAGACATGATGCAGGGCAGTGACGTCTGAGACACCCTGAGTACTTCATATTTTGTTGAAACACTTAGTTCTTGTTGGTTTGTCCACATTTCCATATTACAAACCAGGCCTAATTGTTAAAGACTAAAAACTCTGTGTTGTGCTCTCTGAATTAATATTTATATAAAGATACTAAAAATATTACAGTTACTAGTTTTCCCTGTGCTACAAAACTTTAGGTCTTTTTATTCTCCCCGCTTACAAGTGAGATGAGTTTATACAAGACCAATCCTCTAAACCCAAGAGGTTTACTTGTGTAATCTGAAGTAGTTACTACACATTTTCAAGGACATCTCGTGTCACAACAGAGTGGGACCATTGCCTGAAATATGTTCCACTTTTTGGTCATGATAAAGTTCCTGATCAAACCATTTCTGTATCTGTGATCTGTATTCTTCAAGAAATCAATACTTTTCATTAAAGGAAAGTCATTAAATTCTTTTATGTAGAGAAATTCTGAAATGTGTCACAGGGTTTTACCCAAAGAAAATGAAAATGTATGATTTGTATCCCTCTAAGATCTCTGACAATCCAGCCTAGACCTGTGATGGACTTTTTGGACAACCCTGAGAACTGACATTGTTAGTTATTTCTCTGAAATAATTGTGTCTGTGACCTTCTATAGCATTTAAAGCACACAGTAAAATATTTTAAAAAATTATACTGAAGAGAGCACTGTGATGTTGTTATTTCCATTAGAGTACTGTGTTCTCGGAAGTGTATTTTGGATACTTCTATAGATCAAAAGCATGAACTCTGCAGAAATTCTCATTTTACTTCGAAAAATGTGAATTCGTCGCATGAAAATTTGAAAGGGTTGTCTGTTCTGGTGACTATATATATAGATATTCAACTTTCTGTATCACTCTATAGTCCGTTCATTTTTTCTCTTCTGTTTTTTTTACTAATCCTTCTTGTTCTCCATTCAAATATAGCCCATTTGCCTGTGAATAATCTCCATTCTGTAGGCTGCTAAACTGCTTGCTTCTTCTCCCATTAAAACTGCACGCATCTATAAATATTTATTTCTATTTCTGTGCTTCAGAATTTCCATACTGGACCAGACATGTGTGGATGGCCCATTTTAGAGAGCTACCAGCATTAGATGCTTTAGAAAAAAGGAACCCCTCAGCACACAGGCAGAGTGTAGGTCATCTGCTCTTCTTCTCCCCATTAAAACTTTACAGGCCCTTTCTAGTGGTTAGGAAAGGGTATCAGTTCAGAAGGGAAAACTTAAAAACCTTTCTAACTTTCACATATACCCACTCTAGTAATGTGTATATATATAAGCAATGCAATTATGTTAGTCCTGTTCCATCTCTTGCAAAAATACTGTGTTCCTAGTATATAATGTCAAAGCTGTAGAGCAGCACGTGGAATTATTATATATTTTTAGACCTGTAAGGACAACAGATATTTCATTTTTCACAGGAAAATGCCATTGATCATCTTCAAATAAAGCTCAAAGCTTCCATTTCAGGGCTGATAAATCAGTTGGGTTGTTCTTACTCTTCTCTGTCAAACAAGTTCTTACCTCCAATATAGGCCTTCTATCATAAACATCATTCTATGGTGAACGAAATTAAAGACAACTATGGGTGGCTCTGGACAGAAGACATATTTGTATCTGGGGCATTAGCGAAACACCCAGTCATACATTTTCTACTAGTATAGAGATAATCTGGTTTTGTATGCTATTCTTTGCAGTTTCTATATTAATAATATTTCTTCTATGAATGTCTGGCTGCAGAGAGGGGAAGAAACCTGTTTAGAAGGAACTGTGATTTCTCTGTCTATGGCGGGGACTGCGAATACTCTTGGAAGGAGCTTTTCACATGGCAGGCAAGGTGAGAGGAATGAGAATTGAGCCAGGAAAAAAATATGCAGACAGATACATGGAAAAAATATGCCAAGTCACAAAAGTACATTCATATTTCTGATAACAATATTACAAATGTCTCTGAGAAGTCAGTCACTTTCTACCTTTTGTGAGTTGTGGACCACTGGATATTTTTCAAGTTTGTTTTTTTTTTTGTGTGCTTGTTTATTCGGGATTTTTATGGTTGATTTTTTTTCTTTTTTAAGGGAAGCCTTTAAAGAAACAGAAACAGGTTGCTGTCTAGAATCTTCAGCTTTCATGTTCTATGGTTTTCTTCTGTCATTCTTGGACCCCAAGTACATGGATTGGAAAATATAATGGAAAAAGAATACTAGACCTGATTTGACCCTTTGTTTTATCCAATTATACATCCTTATTTGAGGGATTTCTTGTAGAGTAATTGAGGCCTTGGAAGAAATACATATGTGCAAGAGGAAGGTGAGGTTTTGGACCTGAGTGCGTAGCTTTTAAGAAATAAACTGGTAGCTACATCTTGTTATTAAGAATATGAAGAATTGCTCAGTTGATAGTTCTAACATTTAACTCACATGAGGTTTTAAAAAAATCATTACTTCATAATTTGGACTTGCACTTTGAAAACAATGCAATTGAGAAATTCTGTATTGATACAAGTATACTTACAGCACATATGTATGAATTTACACTTTCCTGTGTAACTTTCAAGGACAGAGAAATATTTATTCTGAATATTGAACCAACAGATTTTCTTAATTCAAAGAATGAATAAAGGAATTCCTGTACATAAATGCCTACTGTCCTTGTGTATGGTCTTAAGTTACATGTTATCTATATAAAAAAAAATTTAAATATTAATATTTATTAATGAATTATATGCTGTTGTTCATGACCAAAGAGGGCAGATCTCAGCATATGCACAGCATTTATCTGTGCTGAGTTACTCCAACACTGATCTGTAGCTAAACAGAGGTGTTTTTTTCCTCTTAAAAACACATACATGGTTAAATTAAAGATGTATTTCTCGTTGGTCTTTTTTTCTAATAACTAATGACAGAAAAAACCCATAGAAATATATAAAACTGACTTCTGATTTAATTTAGTCTTGCCTTTAATTTTTCAGATTCAGAAGTTTCTTAGCTGCCTGTGCTTTTTTTTTAATGTATTTATCCACCATAGTTCTGTTGCCTATCAAATTTTATGAAGAAAATGTTCTTAAAGGCTTAATTTCTAAGGCTATTTTTGTATTTCCAACCCCTAATTGAAAACAGAAAGGTTATTTACTTTGGTTTAATTTGGTCATACTCAGTGGGGACACATGTATTCAAACTGGTGGTCATCATCAAAAATGTGGAGCTCTTCCTTATTTTTTCTTTGTTCTTGTTTCATCTTCTTTGTCCTTTAGGTTTATTCTTAAGTAGTTTTTTGTTCGGTTCCTTTCCATCCATGTTATTTCATTCCTTATTTGTATGCATCTTTATGCAATATATGATCTCCTTCATTATCTTTTGAGTGACCTACCTTTTATTTCAGACAGCTCTTGCTTTCCTACCTCTCTTTGACTGCTGCTTGATAGAGACTGCCCTGACCATTTAATGCTCCCTTCACCTGGCACTTGACCGTGGCAGCACTGATGCCAAACCACCATATGTGAGAGAGACTCAAGCTAGGCTAAGTTTGTCAGCTGTTATTTTCCTCATCATCTTAACAGCTTTCCAAAATTGCCCTTTCCTCTAGCTAGTTCCAAAATTTTTGGGCTAAAGTGTTTCCTAGAGCTTTCAGTGCACCGTCTCAAACCAATGCATGGCTTCTTTTATTTCTTTTTATTTACTTTTGTTTTATTTTTATTTACTTTTATTTCTCAAAGAGAAAGAAAAGAGGAGCTAAAACTGAGAAGACTAGTAGACCAACCTCTTTTATGATTTTTTGTTTGTTTGTTTGTTTGTTTGTAAGGAGATGGTACTGAGACTTGGCCAAGGGCTGGGAGTCACGTCTGTTGGCTGCTATTGCTCCTTGGGACTCAACCAAGGAATCTGACACAGCTATAGTTTTCGCAAGTCTGTTGCCTACTTTGGAAGAGAGATGGTTCAAATGCTGTCAGCACCCAGAACTTAAGCCAAAAGTTGGACAGGACATTTGAGCCACAGTTTTTAATGAAAACTTCATCATTTATAGCTCAGCTCTACACCATATTTAACATAATCTTTTTGTTTGCCTATCAGAAGGCAGTATTTTCTCCAGAGAATCTGAATTTGGATGGAAATTTTAGAGGAAACAGCAGTAATCCCAGAATTGAGTTAAATATTCAAGTTCAGCCAATTAAACAGAAAAAACCTATCAGTCACACTGGCAAATAACTCATCTTGTGTATAACATATTCATGAGGAAAATGTGTTTATGCAGTTTAACATCATTGTTTTTTGACGGAGGTGGGAAGCACAAGAATGAAGACATCAACTGGTTAACACACAGAAAATCTCTACTTTTCACTGAAGTTTGGTTATTGTTGCTTATTTTACCTAGAGTAATGGGTTTTTTCCTATGCAATGCTTTTTTTGGAAAACCAAACAGCTAAAATTCCTTTTCTTGAAAGCATTTTATTTCACTTAAACTGAAAATTTCTCAGTTTCTATCTTCTTTCCAAATCCTAGTTGCTTTGAACCTTAAAGAAGGAAGCAAGGAAGAGGCAGGTCAAGGATGCCATAGGCAACCATGGCACCATGCTGATCTTACACTACAGAACTTTCTTGTGAACTCTGAAAAATACAGAACAAAACACACCTTTCCCTTAAATAAAAAGTTTGTTGGGTTTTTTTTTTCACTTCACTATGCAAAAAAAAGTTAAGAATCTTTAATTTGTGTTATAGTGACAGAGACAATAACTGAAGTCCCATATTGAGCTCACTAAAATGGGGGAAAATCATGCTGGATTTTCTCCCAATATATCACAACGAAGGGCTAGGTATGGAATGCTTATCAGTATCTCCAAATTGAATTGGAATTTCTATTTATAAATAATCTTGTGAAAAGGGTCATTGATCTAGGCTATTTCAATATATTGAAATATATGGTTACTGGTGAGGTTTCTGTATTCAAAGCAATTTTGGAAGTCTTGTTGATTTTAAATAAAAGGAAGATAAAATAGCTAGTCATCCTCACCCATATGTGTGCTTATCATTTAGCTGCCTGTTCATGGCCTCTTGTTTACAATGAATTTGTGATTGCTGGTTGTGCTCTTAAGCATGCCTGAAGTATCTTTTAAGGCTCGCACATGTTTATGCTGCTTTCAGCTTTTCCTTTTTGCTGCTGAGTTACAGGGGGTTGCCTACATGCACCCGATCACTGTGGAACCAGTACATAAAAGGAGTTCATAAGGGCCATGTATTTAACAGGGTTGGACTAGATCCTTGAATATCTTTGATTGATAATTTATAGATAATAAGTAAATATTTTTTAGCAGATGTGCCATTTAAAAGATGGAAATATCTTTAAACTGGTCACTGTATTATCCTTATTTTAAAATATTTGCTACCTATCTCCACATGCCTGTGCCGTTATACAGGAGCTGCTGCTGGAATAAAGTATGGCCAGATTGCTTCAAACCAATCCGTTTGGACTTCAAATTCTATGGCATTTTTCTACTGACCTTCTATTAAGGTCAGTCAGATTTCTGACATTGACCTCTATGAAAGAAAGAGATCTGGCCTTTCATAAATCATTCCTGCCTCTGCTGGGATAATCACATTTGGAATAAAAAGCTACCATATTCTTAGGCCCAAAGGACACATGCTAATTTTGAGTAGCGGAATTCAAACTAAAATAGGAATACAGAGATCTTTAGACTGGAAAGGACAAGCCCAGAGGCAAATGAGAAGACATGATTGCTAAAATTGTGGTGTTAGTTTGACTAAAAGGAATTTCCATTTATATTTATTTGAATGCTTGTGCTGTAATGTCTGGTATTACGAGGCATTTCATAAAAGGCTGCTGCTAAACCAAAAATTCTCTGTTAAAATTACTAGGAAGCAACATTTCTGTGATGAAATACATGCTAAAAATATTGACAAGAATAAATCCACACCATTCTTTTGGAAAGTACCAAGTCTTTATCTTGAAAATTATCATTCACTGAAGAAAAAGAGAGGCAAATGAAACTGTGAAAAATGTTTTCCAAACGCACACCACTTACACATAAAATTCCTCTTCTGTTGAAGCAGATCTTGTTTTATCAACTTTGAAACAATGCTCAGCGTGACTGTCAGTAGTAAAATAGTAAGTATTTACAATCTTAGCTCTTTAACACTCAATTTTAGT
Source organism: Phainopepla nitens (assembly GCA_013400175.1). Taxonomy (NCBI): domain Eukaryota; kingdom Metazoa; phylum Chordata; class Aves; order Passeriformes; family Bombycillidae; genus Phainopepla; species Phainopepla nitens. Next base: position 667,736 of record VXBQ01010472.1, on the reverse strand, counting down.
GATAAGCAAATTCCAGAACCTTCAAGTAGTTTTTAAAGGGTTGCACAACTTAAAAAGATTTTTTTTAATGCTCAAATTTTGCAAAAGTGAATCAATTAAGTGAAATAAGTAGCCACGAATTTCTCAAAATTATAGTAATTTCACTTTTTTCATTAAACAGATTTTAGGCAGATTTCTTATGTTCTTGTTACTTCTTTTGTAGTCCCTTCCAATAACAGAAAATGCATAGGTCTACTTCTATAAGGTACACTTTGAAATCCATACCATTAAAGTGCCTTTTTTGATCTACTTATCTTCCTTCCCCCTTCTATTGATTTGTGAGCTGGCAGTGTTAAATATCCTCAAAAAAAAAAAAAAAAGCTATATGTTTTAGTAACATTTCTACCACTGCACTTCCTTTTGAAATTCTTAGTAGATATTTTTTCACTTCCTGCTCCAAGCCATTGTGGGCTGTTAACATTTGCTATGTTTACTTTGGAGATGGCTATAACTCAAGCTAAGACAAGGTGTTTATCTCTGTGTTATCAGTAAAAGCTTGTAGAATATTTTTAGACACACCTTTTTTTGAAAACCAGTAGGCAAATATCCTACCAAATATTTAAGTACAGGTGTTTTCTAAACGTTTTTAATTGCTTAGAAGGGTGCTTTAAATGCTTTAAAGGTGAGCCCACATGAAGAAGAATGTAAATTATGCCTTTCCAGAAACCAAAATATATTTCTCAAGAACAAAATAAGAACTTCTCTAGATGAAGTTTAACTTTATTGTTGCTTCTTAGGTTGAGTTATTAGGCACTTGAGGGGAAATGGGGAGGGCCTTGCTCAGTTGCTTTCTTAGGAGAAGTTGAGTATGGTAGTGAGATAAGTTTATTTATTTTCTTTTTTTCCTAGGGAATGCTCACAGTTTTGACTCTATTGAAAAGTTTCCCTGCCAAGAAGTCCAGATTCTTTTTTCAGTCTGTCCAGGATCACAAGATCTATACCTATACTTCCCCCAGCTGTTGGTAAACCTCTGGTTTTCCATCAATTCTTGCATGAAATAAAATTTACTTGGCTGTTGCTATTTTGAGTTAACTAATTATTACCCTCCGCTTTTCATCAAAGCATTCTCCAGACTTCCGATTTAATGTCCCTTTAATCCATCTCAGTAGAATGAATTTGAGCTAAAGAGTATTCAGAAAAATATTTATGTAGGAGATTGGAGGGCAATAACCTCAAAGTGCATGGAAATGGCCCAGGGCTGTGAGCAGGAGAGGTAAACACTTAATCCAGATCAGTTTATAGCTGAGGAAGACATAAACATTCTGGTTTTGTCAGGCTCCAAAATTCATCTCAATCAATCTGTGAACCAATGAGGCATCTATTTTCTCTGGGTTAATTAGCATTTGTTCAGACCTTCCCATGTGGTCCGGTGACTGAACAATAAATTCTGTTGTTCCAGCTCTCCTCTTTACAAAGAGGGTTTAATTACTTCTCCCAGTTAGCCAACATGACATTCAGTTTTAGAGAAGTTTCCAATTGCCCACAGACCAAGGATAATCTTGCTGGCAGATACTGAGAATGTTCAGCATAAGAATGCTTAATAGACTGGAATATATTTTAGCTGAAATGGCAAGAATTGTGAAAATTGGTTATATGGTATTCAGTCTCCTATGCCTGGTAAAGTGTTTAATAGCTGGAGAGTTAGAAGAGCTAGGTTTATTTTTGACTGTGTTTTAAAATATAACTTCATGAAAAACTGTGCCAGGACTTCTGGAATTCTATGTGTAATGAGAATTAAAATAGTTGCTGTTGTGCATCATGAGCTAGATTTTAATTTTTGTGGTAGTGAAGTCATAAGCATTACATATTAAAGGCTTATTTTTAGTGATGCACTGAAAGAATGCTGTGTCTAAGAACGAATTTGGAGTTTTTTGGGTTTTTTTTTTGTTTTTCTTATAAATTAAAAATAGGCAATAGTCCTAGCCTCAAAATACTTGAGCTGTGTACTTTGACAGTGTATGTCATCAGTCCTCTTCAAAATGTCTGGAGAAGACTTATGAATGTTTTCTGTCCCCTGGTTTCCTAAAATTGCTTTCATAGTTTGCCAGCAGTGAAAGAATGGATGAGACAATGGAAGTTCTAAAAGAGCACTAATATTTTACAGCCTTTTATCCTTGAGTAAGGTCTTAACATGACTGAGATAATGAGAACCATTTTGATCTTATTAGTAATCTGAATACAAACAGCATTCTGGGTTTTCATGTTTTTTATTAAATTATTTTGTATACACAAGTATCAAAATAAGGAAGAGTTAGATGACTGTGTCTTTGAAAGTAATATCTTTAATAAAAACAGATCCTCTCTTTAATAACGTTGGTCTCATGCACATTTATTTGTGCTATCTCTAAAGATACACATCAGATCTGAAAAGAAAAATAAAATCGTTATTCATAACTGCAATTCTGTTCATTTATCAGCAAAACTGAAAATAAGTAGAAGTCAGGATTTCATGGGATAAAAAAACCCCACCCGATGTCAGTTGAAAACATTTAGAAATGATCATTACTTTTAAGTGCTTATTTCCAGCTCATGTTACGACACTACCAAGAGGAAAGAAGAGTGTGATAGCACTGTTTCTATCGTAAATTAGTATCCAGCCTGCAGCTGTGTAGCTCATTAAAAACTGTGTCATTTAGGGATATTTTGAAAACACAGAGGTCCATTAAAGAGACTGGCAGTGTATGGTTGTCAAACAGACATGCAATTATTGTCATAATATTGCCATCAATTGGATGGGAGAAATTACATGATGAAGTGAGAAGCCATTTTATATCCTTTTGAGATTTTCCAGCACAATTTTTCCTTTGTTCAGGCCAGCCTTCACCCATCTTTGAATCCTTGAATATGAGGACTCAGAGTGTTTACTGGGAACCTTTGTGAGTACTAATTGCAATTTCTTCACTCCAGCTTCTGAGGGCTACAATATTTTCCTCCTGCTTTCATACTGCCAATCTACAGTGATTTACATTGCCCTGTCCCAGTGACAGAGATTAGCTTCTTGTTGTCCGTTGAAAATCTGCCAACATCATTTCTTGACATCCACCTTACTGTCCAGAGATGTCCTCTTGTCATGCTGGGGTTGTTTGGGATAGCTGAAGGTGGGAATCTCATTTCTTCCCGCCATGGCAGTGACAAAGCAAACATAGTGTCTAACTCACAGAGCCAAACTCTATCACTGTAGCTCATGTTGTCCATGTGTTTTAGCTCTACACTGATGTGATTATTTCCAAGAGTCAGTAAAGTCCAAGACTGAGTAAAACTTGTTAATTCTGCTCAGGTCTTGGCTACAGCTGCTGGAGCTGCTGCTGCCCACTTGGCAGTGCAGCTGCAGTTTGTGTACATGGCTTGAAGGCAAGCCCTCTTCTACGGCTTGTCCAGGGTTCCCTTTGCTGGCCATCTTCTGCCTCTGATCACTGAGGAAGCTGAGGTGTACTTTATACACCTTTGCTTCTCTCTTTTCCTTCTGATTGTAAACTGTGCCCCACAGTAAGCAAAACCTCAAGTAACACCCAACCTAGTTCTGCTTTGCAAGATTTAGGAAATGCCTGTATCTAAGGAGGTTGGGGTAGGTCAGCGGTAGGGACAAAAGCTGCTGGTCCTCATAAGGCTTGTTTTGTTCTTCACCAGCTTCACTGCCCTTCTTTGGAAGAACTCCAGCTCCCCCTTTTGCAGCAGGGAGCCCAGAACTGAATACAAGATTCAATGTGTCCACTCACCAGTGCTGAGTACAGGGGTTTGATCACTGCCCTGGTCCTGCTGGCCACACTATTGCTGATAGCAATAGTGCTGGTATCGCCCTTACTACCACTCTCTTGGCCCAACCATCCAGCCAGTTTTCTATCCAGGGAATAGCAGAACCATACAACAAAACACAGGAAGTCAGTTTTTTGATGAGAATGCTATGGAAAACAGTACCAAAGTCTTTACTAAAGTCAAAATCATTGATTTGATATTCAATTCTATTTGTAGATGCTTGACATCCTTAATGAGCAGCTATTTGTAGTGGTGATGTTGTGGATAAAATACAAAAAATAGTCCGGAGAGCCTCGTGCATTTTGGTTATCATTTCAGTGTATACAAATTGGCTAAGGTCTTACTAGTTAAATTGCTAGCATTCATTTCCTGCCTTCATATTTTTTAGTCACTTTGTAAGGTGCTTTATGGAATTGGGACCTGAAAGGAATGCAAGTTACCCATTTTATCAAGTGTTGTGCATTTTAGTAACTCACTCCTTCTAACACTGTTCTGTGAATAGGCTTTTACTTTTTTAATTACCACTTCTCCCTTTAAAAAAACCCGAACCGAACCAAACCAAACCAAACAACAACAGCAACAAAACAAACAAACAAAAAACCAAAAATAAAACCAAAAACAAACCCCCAAAAAAACACTGAAAAAATCTAAACCATCCAACCAGGTAGAAGTGTATTTAGTGCTTCAGGAAAACTAATTTCCAGCACACAAAAAAATGTAAGAAAAAAGTGTTGTTATGATCTGGTTTATGTCCAGAGAGGCAAAGTAAGCTAAGTCCATGTGTACAAACCGGAAAAAACTTAGAAGGTTCAAAATATACCCAAACATGAGATTAAAACCGAAATGAGGCAAGGCGTTCGAAATTTAAAAATATCCACATAAAAACCATTAATGTAATCATGATATAGGGGGCTTTCTTAATCTAAGAGGTCTTATTAAATGTAAAGACATTCTATGTATTAGACATAATAATGAAATCTTTTGTGTTCTGGAGAATAATCCATTTCGGTAAACATCAGACTGGAAGACAGAGTCTCACCTTCTCTGTTTTGATAGTGTGTATTTTTCTAGCTCAGCTTTTTGGGAAGGATCAATAGCTAAATGACACTACTCTTCATGCTCAAACCCAAGACTGGAAAGGCTGAAATTTGATCTCCAGGACTCCCTCCTACTGTATTTTGCTTGCATGAAGTTAGATGATCTGGGGGCTGTGAGGCCTGATGATTCTCGATGTGCCTAAATAAGGGCACATTTGCCCTCCAAAACTGTAGTATGACTGAAAACCACATAAATTTAAGCAGAACTCTGTGATGTTGAGTGGTGACCATGCCTTGGTTAAGAACATTAAGGATACAAAAAAAATACACTCACCAACATTCAAAATTATGATTTGTGACACATTTGTCGTTTGTCAGGCTCACAGCATCAATCAAATCTTGCAGCCAGTGACTGGAGTAATTATCTCATCCAGTGCTGGATTTAATTATATTAAGAGACATTTTCAGGGCACAAAAAATGTAAAATCTTTTAAATCACAATGATATGGAAACAGAAACATTCACTATACGATGTCCTTAAGATTTTGTACTTTTTGCTCACAGCACATGGACTTACATCACTTGTCATGCTACAGAGTCACTGATTAATAATGAACACTTGACACACATTAATGAACACATTAATAATGAATACTTGACTCTGTCATTACCACTTGGGCCAGAAGTCTTTCTCTCTTTCCCTTTGCTTGTTCTTCCTCTTTCTGCCAGCTGTATACATTGTGTGAACATAGATTTTCGGTTCTCAGGAAGTTCTGTTTTGTATATTGCCTGCTCTGCTGATTTTTTCCATTCTTAAGTGGTCTCCACATTCTGATATTTGAGTGTTAGCATTTTGTATTTGAGCAGGATTGCAGTGAACATTTGATGGCAAATAGCATTAGAATGTCCTCTTGCACAAACGCTTCTAGCACCTTTCAAAAGGCATAAAGTCAATCTGTCCTACACAGCAACCAAAAATAGCGACTGTCTACACTTTATTTCTATTTAGTAAACATCAGAGTAGAAACTGTGTTTGGCTAAGGTGTGGATGAAATAAAATTTTTAAAAAAGGGAATGATTGTTGTAGGTGGGACATCATGTTATTGAAAATGGTGGAATTTTCTACCTTGTTGAAGAGAAACCTTAACAGGAAGGAAGCAACAATCTGACTCAGTGCTCATTTGCCAGAAAGAAGTGGCGGTGTTTTCAGAGTGCAGAAGCTGAATTGGTTTTTATTCCCATCTCTAACCATAGTAATATGAACTGAGGAGATTAAAAGGGATCTAATTTCAGCTTTTGAGACGGAAAGGGGAAAACATTGCTGGATTACACCTCCTGTTCTGTGGCTGGCATTTCTTTCCCCATTGGGTTCTGCTCCCACAATAATTACGTAGTTTTTCATTAAGATTACTGGGCTGCCACTGCAGTTAGTATTTACAGTACTGAGTGAGTAGTTTATCTGAGTACTCAGCAGAGAGGTGCACAGTGAGATCTGACATAGCTGAATTTCAGATACCGAGACCAAACTCACAAACCAAACTGGTGATGACTGATCAAAAAATCCCCTCATGGAGAAATAAAAAGAAAGCAAAAGAGGTTAGCTGCAGCAAAATTCTGACTTGACTCAAGAATGATCTTATTTGAATGTGTCAGGGGAGAAACTGTAATGTGCCAGATTGGCTTGTCGTTGATATCTAAACAGTGACAACCTCAGGTTAACGTGGTTTTTCCCTTGAATAAACTTTAGAATTAGTAAAGTGGAATTTAATAAGGCAGTGATGGTTTGTATTTATGATCCACCCCATTCCTTATTCTTTTGGGTTTTGTACCGATTTGTCCTCTTATTTTTTTTCCTACTTACCCCAGTATGGGATAGAATTATTGGAACTTAATGCTTTTTCTGCATCCTTTGCAGATTTTGGTCAGTTTACTTGGATAAAGGAAAATATAGTAGTTTGGGTCTGTCATTATTTTAAGAGGACAGTTTAATTACCTCTGTCCACTTATGTTTATTTTCCAAGCTTAATAAATCATATAATCTCAGGGAGAATTATTGACATATCAGCACTAGTACTCTGATATCATACTTGTTTCTACCTACCTTGAAACCATCGGCAGTACAAATTTCATTTGATCATATCATTCTGATTTCTAATGCCATTTGAGTGCTTCCCACAGGGATTGATTTAATCAGAGAATTAGGTAAGAACCTGGTTTAAACAACACAGTTCCATTTTGTACTTATCTGCTAACTAATCATATATTCTTGAAGAATCTTTATGCCAGCATTTTAATTAAACAATTATTTTACAAAAGTCAGAGACCAGCTTGTGTACTAAAATTGCATTTTCTTAATAGTCATGTTCCCATAAACTGGCCATTTGGAAACATGGATGTAGCATGGAAAATATTTTGCAACCTTAATATAATTACTAGTACCACCAGGAACGCAATATACGCCGGGATGTGGTTTTGTTGTCCACCCTTGCAGCATAAGACCTCATAAAGCCTCTTCAGAAGACTGAGTGGTAAAATCTAGCTACTGTCTCACCCTGAATATCATCTGCAAACATATTAACAAACAGGATACATTGGCTTTCACTTTTACAAGGTCAAACAAACCCAGTCTTTGCACACCTACCAAGGAAAACACACATAACAGGCAGTGATAAGGACAACAGAAAGAAAACATTAATTACTTTGAGCAGCATTAGAGTCGAGGGCTCCTGCCGTGCTCACCAGTTACTTGTTCTTCACAGCTGCCTTCTCAGCTGGGGGCTCTAAATCAGGGCTGTGAGAAGAGACAGAAATGACTGTAATGTATTTCTTTATGGTGACAATTTTCTTCACAATGGTAGAAAGGTAGTTCTCATGTAATACTCCAGACTTCTATTTTCCAATTGAGTAGTTCTTATTTTTCCTTATCATTGCATAAATTCAATCAGCTGAGCCTGTCTTGACTCTGTTAGGAGTCTGATCTCTGAACAGCTTTACAGAAGATGATAAATGCAGACACACTCATTGCAAAACTGATGTGTTTTGGTTTTACTAGGAAATGTTTTCTACTTCCCTCCCCTCTTGCACAGCATGCATTTAAATTGTGCTTGGTCAAATTCTCAGATGCCAGATGTAGGATGGGGGAGGGAAGCATCTCTGAAACTTATGCTAATCCAGTGCCAGCTAGAAACTGTTTGGTCAGGGTAGATCCTAAGATTCTCTTCCCTGAGAGATCAAACAGAGACATGAGAGATGGAATTTGGTCTCAACAAATATTGAATATTTACACTGTAGCTGTATCTGTCTTAAGAAGTTACCTATACTTTTTCAGTCAATACAGAAAAATATGAGATTTCTAGGACCTATTAATCTTTCGTCTGATCTCCAGTAATCTACCTGTAATTAAATGTGTTATGCCTAAGAATTTCTTCTGTTCTGTCACTGACTACAATAGAAGGAGAGTTAGTGGTGAGCTCAAATGTAAAGGTCTAGGTTAGGTGACATAAATCTCTCCTGAGGCTCTGTTTACTGGGTGTTTATCCTTGAGAGAGAAATCTTTGTAATTTAAACAGTGGCATTTCTTCTCTTTGTAGGAATGTGATGGACCTTGTTTTGTTAATTAATAGATATTCATCTGGAGACACAGTAGAACCTCCTCATAATGCCTTTCACATATGTTGGTGCTCTAAAAGTTAGTGTGGGAAATAAACCCCTAGATTGTCCAACAAATGGTCAATATTTGACCACAATATTTTTGTGGTCAAAATTTTCTACCTCAGGCCAAAGCATTTAAAATGGTAGGAAAGACCTTCTTGCTTTGTTTTAATGTCTTTAAGTGTAGGTTGATCACATAGTAGTGCAGTCACAGGTTTTGAGAGAGTGAGGACAAGTACATTTTAATTATACATATTTTAAAAAATTGTTATTAAATTTTTCTTTGTAAATGCATCATTTAAAAATTTACTACAATTTTCATTTTCTACCAGGTTTTTTTTTTGTCTTTGACTTGTGCTGGTTTCTTTCTTACATGCCTGGTGTTACATTGCGATGTGCACCTGACATTTATTTAAAAAAAGACTTTGCCTAATTAGATATCTACCTCAATATAGTTGGAAGACACTTTTTGTGTCATCAAAGTCTCAGATTTTGCCCAACATTGCTAGCAAAATACTTAACTAGCCAGTCTTTTAGATATAATTGAGTACCTCATTAATACATTTTCCAAAAACTGTAGTGAGAGTAACTCCTACAATCTCTACTTTGGAAGAACTTCCTCTTCCTATCAACCTATGGTGATTTTTTCTGGGCAAGTTAAGTAATGATCCTTCCAGGAAAGGTCTCCATGGCTCTTTTTTGTTAATAGCGAAAAAGGATGAAAAGCACAAAGTGTGTGCATCAGCAATATGTAAGAGGCAGCAACAAGGGCATTGATCTAAGCCTCAGGAGAGCCTTGCCCCAGGACGAGTTTTCTAAATGTTACTGGATGTATCCTTTAGACCCAGATCTATCCAATATCTTTACTTTGCTAGACACTGGAAGAAAAAACAAGCAAAAATTGGTCCCAGTTTCACTTGGGATTTCCATTTCATTACATGACTGTCACACAGTCTGGTTTCTGATTTCTAGCCAAATCTTATGTAACTCTCCACACCTCACTGAGATAGCTTGTCAGTGCAGCATGAACAGCTATTCTTATAGTTGTTGCAAATCATGGTGGGGAGGAAAAACAGTATATCAATAATACTATAAGGCACACCCTTTAGACACCAAACATACTCAGAAAAAGAAAAACAAACCCCATGACACTTTCAAACCTTTTATGGCTTAATTTACTATGGTTTGTATGTCAGTATTTTCACTCTGATTTTTTTTCCCCATGGGGCTTGGACATATAATTTTTTTCTCATGCCTCAGTTTTCCTTATAGCATGCTTGATCTCAGTATTCAGAGCTCCTCACTTTTAGTCTGATGTAGGTGGGTGAGAAGTGCCTCACTGTGTAAAGAAGCCATATAGCCTGAGATTAATTATGTGCCAGCAAAATAATTCATCCGCTCAAGATACAGGCAAAAAGGAAGAGAGAACTCCTGACTGAGTTGAGTTTACAATGTCATGTAGGGATATACATCTGCCTGGCACGAAGGGGCAGTGCAGTTCTCACAGCATTTCTGGCTGAGGCACTGTAGAAGAGAAACAATACAATAACTGTATCTCTACTAGTGATTTTTGTCACACGTCTCATAGTCAACTATATGGGAATACATTATTCCCATTATAAAGAAATTAGGAGTGATCCTCCACCATAATAATACAGTGTTTCTGAAGCACAGTCTGTTGCTGGACACTCCTGTGCATATGCCACCTTCACTGTGTACTGCAGATGTCAAAGAGTGGGCTGAGAAATCCTGGTTTTCTCTGTGAGTTGCTAAATTCAATCTGGAGATGCTGCAGAAAGAAATTGAGATTATGTCTGTAAGAGCTGGTGTGTGATGTGGATCCAAAGTGATCCAAATTCTTGCGCTGTGGCTGAATCCTCATGCAGCAGGGGCTAACAAGAACATGAAACGTTTTCAAATCTGTTGTATTTAAAAGCTGTGGGAAAAGGGTGGAAGTTCACTTTAAATTGAGGGCCTGGAGAGAGAAAGCCTTGTGAACTGGTACAGAAAGTGTCAGGAGGAGAGAGCTCCAGCACCCTGTGGAATCAGGAGAGCAACACAACAGATCACGCTATCACCAAGAGGGAAGTCATAAACCCCAGTAAAGAGGGGAGGGCACATATTCACACCCCTGTTCCAGCCTGTGCTTGCTGGGAGGAGTCCTTTCCTGCTCCCCAGAGCGGCTGCAGATCCGGCAGGACTGCGGGGAAGGAGCGCTGCTCCCTCCCACCCTGCCTCGCCTCCTCGCTGTTGCGGCATCTCCACTACTTCGGGGGTTTCAAAGGGCTGAGCTGCCCAGATGCTGTTTATTTTGCAAAATGTGGAAGAAAATTGCATTCATGTATAAGTACACAGAGAGATTTTGTGCATGCATTCGTGCGTGTGTGTGTGTGTATAATATTTTAAGCTGTCTGGCACATTAATTTAACCACCTGTCCTAGCCCCTTTCTGCTGCACAAATTAGATTGTCTCAAGGGAGCCTGTGCAGCTGATTGGGTCTGCCTCGTTACTAAGGCAACCCTTCTCCTCTCTGCTATATGCTTTATAGCTCAGCTTCACCAGGCAAAAGATGGAAGGGGAAAAAAAAAAAAGTGTTTCAGACCCTGGGGATACCAGTACTTAATAGATGCTCTTAGCAGACTTATTTATTCAGACAAGAACACAGTTTCTAAATGTGGAAGAGTGGTGAAGCAAGTAAAGTCAAATATATATGAAGGGGATGATAAGGACCAAATTAAAGTCTTTTACAAATGCTATGTGAATCTTAAATTAGCCATGCTGTGTGTAGTTGATGTAAAGGTATCATGACAGGATATATCAGCAGCTGTCCCTTTGAAGGTCATCCCTGATTAAGAAGAACAACAGAAACTCTTTATGCCAAAAAACCCATGGGAGGAGTAGGGAGGAGTCCTTATGTCAGGCTGGCTACAGCCCAAATGATGTTTTGTGATCATTTTTCAGAACAAAATTTTTAGTTTGTTTCTGCTTCCTGCTTTTAGACGATTTGTATTGATTGAATACACCGCAGACATGGTGTGCATTTTATGATGAAAAAAGACACAATTTCTTCTTTGAAGAAGGGCTTCTTGATCTCATTATTTCTTCAGCAGCAAATCCAGGAACATGATAAGCACAATGAACATGATTATACTCAAGGATGGATAACTGATTAAGGTAATTATATATGCCAATGAGAAGCAGGGATGGATCTTTGAGATGTAAGTCCTAACCTCTCCTGTGAGGACTTGTGTTCAAAAGTATAAATTTGTGTTTGCATTGGCATAGGCAAGGTGCAGTTATAGTCTACCATGTACCTGTTTATATCTTCATCTTGTGGCCAGTTCATTAATTGTAGATAATCACCTCTGTATTGTTATGCTGAGGGGATTGAGGGATGTGTTGTTTGGACATTCAAAAGTCTTAGTGTAAATAGAATTGCAGTGAAGATATTCCAAGAGTGTAGATTTGCTTATAGATGGATTTAGATGCTTATATCTCAAGGAAAGGCTCATACTTATATGAAAGGCTATTCACAACAACAAAAAAGAGGTTCTCAAGGAAATACAAGTTGCATTTTGGGGGTAAAGGCTTGCTTTTTGTATCCTACTAAATAGCAAAAATCATAGAATCACAAGATTTGGCTTGGGAGAGACCTTAAAGATCACCTAGTTCCAACCCCTCTGCCAGGGACAGGGACACCTTCTGCTAGACCAGGTTGGCAGAGCCCCATCCGACCTGGCCTTGAACAAATCCAGGGATGGGACAGGCATAACTTCTCTGGACAACTTGTTTCTGTGCCTCACCACTCTCACTGTTAAGAATTTCTTCCTAGTATCTAATCTAAACCATTGCTGCCTGTCCTGTGAAGACATGATTTGTACGTGTTTGTAAAAATTTATTTCCATCTTTCTTGTAGCTCTATTCAGGCATTGGAAGACCAAATTTAGGTCACTTCTGAAGTCTTCTCTTTTCCAGGCTGAACAATCCCAATTCACTCAGCCTTTAAAGAGAATCCACAGCCTTTCAAATCCCACTCTCTGTTGCCAGACCAGCTAGCATCATAGCAACATCCAGCTCCAAGCAGAAGATCTGACAAGCCTCACTGCATTTGACTTGGTGAGGAGGAATAAAATTTCAGGAGCTGATATCCTGTAGATCACATTATGTACCTCCTCATGATTCCTTGAGAAGCAAGCTAATATGTTTATTTAATTTGCAGTAATACAAGTGATACTGACCATTTGAAACTCAAATCTTGTTAAAAGTTAATTAAAGAATTTGATGCCTTTCCCTATTAGGCTGCACAGAGAAAGATCATTTCACTGATTTGGAAAACCTTTCATTTTCATTGCAAGTCAAAGTAAATAAAATGTTAGTGGATTCAAACTACTCCAGTATTCTTCTCTCAATTTTCCACACAGAAATTTAACATCTGCTGCTCACTTCTGCTTTAACTTCTTTTAGTTGAAGATTTTTTTTTTAAGCACTAAGAAGAAAATAGTTTTATTGTCAGTGATAGTCTGCAACCTGCATGTTTTTCCTGAATTTATCACAGTGTGAGCTCTTGCAGATTTCTTTATCTTTTGCTCTAGCCTTGACAGTTTGAGTGACTCGAACCTTGAACTCAGAAAGTCTACTGTCTTTTGACATTTTTTATCATCTTGAATCAATGTGCCTATTCTCTTTTTAAAAGTTCATTTGTATATGGAAAGACTATCTCCATTCAGGCAACTAAATGTTGTGTCAACAGGTGACAGAAAACAAAGCTGAAAATGAATTTTAAAATGCCACTGTTCTATATGAAGGATTAGTATCCTGTACCACTTGATACTCTACAAGAATAGCTTGAAATTTATTGTTTATTTTTATTATAAACTACTTACACTTTGTTGATTAAAATTGCATCTCATAGACAGTTTTAATAGTTTAACTGATTGGTTACATCAGGACAGCAGAGACTTTCTAACATAATTGCCCTGTGACATAGGTTTCCTTGGCACCTGAGAAGTCATTCTCGAAGATCCAATTGTTATGCATTCTAATTAAAAGTTTAAGGCCACCCTCAAGAGGTTATGACACCTCATTTCTAAATGTTATTCAGCATTAATATCATAATGCTGTTCTCCTACATCAACTTATACACAATTTCAAATATCTGGGAAGACATTTCTTTTGATGCCCTTGTCCTTCACAGTGGCTGTTGGCACACATACATCCAATGTCACACATATTCTATAAAATGCAGGATTTTTCTGTACTAGAAGAACATGGGTTAATTTAGGCAAAACTGACAACCACAATGAGTGCTGAGGGACCTGGTAAATATTATGGCTAAGACAACCAAGGGACCCGGACAGGTTGCAGAATTGGGTGGAGAGGAGCACAGTGAAGTCCAACAAAGGCAGTTGTAGGGTTCTGCCCCTGGGGAGGAATAACCCAATGCACCAGTGCAGGGTGGGGATTGACCTGCTCGGACAAGAGAGGACTGAGAGGGGATCTTATCAACGCATACAAATACCTTCAAGGAGGCTGTAAAGAGGATGGGAAAAACTATTTTCAGTGGTGCCCAGGAACAAGGGGTAAGGAACACAGATTGAACTAGAGGAAATTCCATCTGAATATGAGGAAATACTTTTTTTGCTATGAGAGTGACAGAGCACTGGAACAGGCTGTCTAGAGAGGTTGTGGAGTCTCTTCTTTCTGGAGACGTTTGAAACCCATCTGGATGTGATCCTGTGCAATTTGGTCTAGGTGAACCTGCTTTAGCAGCAGGGATGGACTAGATGATCTCTGGAAGTCCCTTTCAACCCCAGATATTCTGTGATTTTGTGACATACATTGGTGAAAAATGTAGGTGACTCCAGCTATACGTTTTGCCTAATGAGATAGTTTATATCAAATCTGTGTTTGTTGAACTTCTAATTAACTGAGTCTCAGGAATTTGCCCTATCAAATTAAGAAGAATACAGAAATACCCTTATGTTGTGGTCCAACTCCAGCAAGCAACCAAACCCCACACAGCATCTTGCTCACTCTCTAACCAGCAGCAGGATCAGGGAGAGAATCAGAAGGGTAAAAGGCAGAAAATTCATGGGTTGAGATAAAGACAGTTTAATAGGGAGAGCAAAAGTGACAAATAGAAGCAAAGCAAACCAAGGAATTAATTCACTGTGTCCCATGGGCAGGCAGGTGTTTAGCTATCTCCAGGAGAGCAGGGTCCCATCCCACATAGTGGTTATTTAGGAAGACAAATACCATCACTGCAAACATCCCCCTTCCTCCTTTTTCCTCCCCATTTTACATACTGAGTATGATGTCATATGATTAACACCCCTTTGGTCAGTTTGGGCTACCTGTCCTGGCTTTGTCTCCTCCCACCTTCCCAATCACCCCAAATTCCTTGCCAGCATGGGTTTACAGGAAGCAGGAAAGGTCTTGGGTCTGTGTAAGCCCAGCTCAGCAACAATAAATATCATCCCTGTATTATCAACCCTGTGTTGAGTACAATTCCAAAACATAGTCCTGTACTAGCCACTGTGAAAGAAAAATAACTCTATCCCAACCAAAATCATCACACCTTGGTAGAGAATTTTTAATTTAAGGTTGAATTTGAGCTCTATTTCTGCTCTGAAGGTAGAGCAAAAACAAACAAATAAAACTTTAGAAAGTTACAGGTGACTTAAGTTCACTGCGGACTAGAAATGAGTCATACGGATACATACCACCTATATATAATTTCTAGCCTGAAGTCTTCATTAGATGAAAAAGCTGTCAGCTATTTTCAGAAAGTGTTTAAGGCAGACCACTGCCAGATTATTAGGAGACTAAAGCAGTAAATGATGACTGTTATCCCTTTCCTCTGCATATTCAGTAGAGGGGGAGAAATCCACAACACTAATGCAGTTTGTAAAAGGGATATTTGTTACACAAATGTATGTGTTTTACTCTGTCTGTTAAACCACAAATACCAAAAGAGGCTGCAGATCAGATTGTCTTCCTTACCAGCTACATTTAATTCTGGATGAAATATACAGATTATTTTGTGAAGCGCAGATTGACAGTATAAGTCTGAAGGGTTGGTAGAACTGTTGAGTGAGAGGTGTGCAGTGCTCATGGAGGTGATTCAGCAGAGCAGTGTAGAAGACCTTGCAGTGTTATCTGTGGCTCCACGAAGGTGAGAATATGACAAGAAACCTGCACCAGTGAAGAAAATTGTCCCAATGGCTGTGCTTTGAGGGTGGTAGCAGGAAGCAGGTCCCACTGTGAAACAGTATGATCCTGGGAGGTATATACAGGAAATTGATAGGCAGAAGACTAACTTCTGTAGGTGATGTTGCTCAGAGAGATACCAAACTACAAAGTCCAGTTTTAGTGTCCACATTTTACTGATGTCCAATAGATCTTAGAGAAAACCACAGAAAGAACTTAAAGGTTACATGAGGTGTCCCAAAGAGCACAAAAAGCACAAGAGGATATGAAAGTTTAGATTAGGTTAAAAAAAGCTGTGACTAAGCTTGAAGATACAACTCTGTAAGTTAGAAAAGAATTATGTATCTGGAAACTGAAAACACGTGTAAAAATGAGCACAGCTAGGTAACACCGTGATTAATTTCCACTTGGAACAACTATCTCTTAATTTTATCAAGGAATGGTTTTGAACTTGTGCCTTAGTCATTTATACATTATTTGGCTCAGTGTAGTACAAATCATTATGTGCTGGTCTGTTATGAAGAAAAAAAAAGCAAGTTAGACATATTGTTCCTTGTAGATAATCCATTTAATTAATATAAATTCCATTCCATTAGGGCAATCTGAAAATCTTCATTTTCTGCGGTTATTAAGATACAAATTATGCATGTTCTATTTCCAGTGCTCTTAAATGAAACCCAGGTAAATCTGTGATTTTTATGAGAGAAATAATGAGTCACCTTTTGAAAATCACTCTTTTTCAGGGAGTACTTTTACTGGGTTTGTATGGCAGGGTTTTTGGTAGTGGTGGAAGGGGATGCTACACACAAGGGAGTGACTTGTGTGCGAACCTGCTAGAAGCTTCTCCATGTCCAACAGAGCCAGTGCCATCTGACTCCAAGATAGACACACAGCTGGCCATGGCCAAGCCCATCTGGGATAACATATTTAAGAAGGTGGGAAAAAACTGTGCAGCAGCAGCTGCAGCTGGAGAGAGAAGTGAGATTATATGAGGGGAGCAGCCCTGCAGACACCAAGGTCACTTAAGAAAGAGGGGAGGAGGTGCTCCAGTCACTGCAGCGCAGATTCCCCTGCAGCCTATGGTGCAGCCGGTGGTGAGGCAGCTGTGCCCCTGCAGCCCATGGAGGTCCATGGGGGAACAGTGACCAACCTGCAGTCCGTTGAGGACCCAGTGTTGGAGCTTGTAAATGTGCTAAAAGGAGGTGGTGAGCCCATGGGAAGCTCATGTAGGAGCAGACTCCTGGAAGGACCAGTGTAGAGAGGGAGCCCATGCTGGAACAGGTTTGCTGGCAGGACTTTTGACCCCATGGGGGACCCACACTGGAATAGCATGTTCCTGAAGGACTGCACCCTGTGGAATGGACCCGCTGCTGGAACACTTCACGAGGATCTGCAGCCCATGGGAAGAACCTACCTTGGAGAAGTTAATGGAGAGCTGTCTCCTGTGGGAGACACTGGATTCTGAAGCAGGGAAAGAGTATGAGGAGTCCTCCTTTATAGGAGAAAGGAATAGCAGAGAAAATGTGTGATGAACTCACTGCAACTCCCATTTCCTGTCTCCCTGTGTTGCTGTGGGTAGGAGAGAGAGAAATCAGGAGTGAAATTGGAACCAGAAAGGACAGAGGGGTGAGGGGAAAGTGCTTTTTTGAAGCTTATTTTTCTTTTTCATTATCATACTCTGATTTGATTGGTAATAAATTAAACTAATTTCTCAGTGTTGAGACTGTTTTGCCCCTGATGGTAACTGGTAGAGAGATCTCTCCCTGTCCTATCTTGACCCAAGATCCGTTTTTTATAGGTTCTCTCCCCTGCTGAGCTGAGCAGGGCTGTGGTAAAACAGTGTTGGTGGGTACCTGCTATCCTGTCAGCATGAACTCATTACAGTACTGTGTTCCCCAAGGAATTAAAAGATACCTCAAGTATCAGAAGACCTTTTCTTCATGCACCCTGTTTTTATGTAGCTGTTTCAGGCAGTTCTGTCTTATACAAAATGTCTTATTTTTATCAGAGGCATTTACAGTTTAACAATACAGAATTGTAAAGAGACAGGGGCAGAGTCCTTAGCTCAGGGTCCTGTCACTTACTCTGATATTGTTCCCATAATTGCTATTAAACAATACTTTGCAAAGGTATTTATTGTCTTTCTTGCCCCTTCCACCTCCTCCAATCCTATGAGGAAACTATTGTACAGCTTGGATAATTTGTTATCTAGAAATATATAATTCCCTGTCAGTTTGCAATAATTTCTTTTGTGTCAACATAGTCTTTTAGCTTTTGCCTCCCTTGTGCTTAATCACTTGGTCCATCTTTAGAGACCAATCAAACCCCTCCCATCCTTTAGGCCTGGCTGTAAAATAGTTAATCTACCCTTGTAAAGGTATCTTTTTCCTGAATAACCTAAGTATACATTCAGGTTCATGAGCAATCAGAAGCACAAAAAACACAAATGAGTCTTAGTAATGCCTGGTATACTTACATAAATATTTGCCTAAATCTAGTAGGAAATATCTTGTCTAAGTTGTCCTAAAGTTCTGAGGTCACACTTTCCTCTCTGTTGTCTACATTACAGCCACTCTCGAGAATTTATGTTCTTGAAATCCTATTATCTGCTGACCTCCATCAGACAAATTCCTATAGCCACAGTGTGATGTGGCATTTTGTATAATTAAGTGCATCCTATTTCCTCTGTCACTCTTCCTAAGGTGAGCTCTCTTCATTTCGTCATATACTAATTACAGTAGCAAGCTTTTACTTTGGAATCCAGGTGAAGAGTAAAATTGTTAATGAATTATGGGTTGTGGCACTGTAAGAACATTAAGATCTCTGTGAGCAGGACTGAACTGTATGTTAAAGCCTTTCAGAGAGAAATTCTACCACCTTTGCTGCCTGCATTGACCGTTAAGCTCCTTCTTCCTGGTAAAACTTACTGTCGTTATTGGTAACCTTGGTTCTAATAAGCTTCCTTCAGAAGCAACTACTGTGGCTTCTCCCTTCAACCAGGTCTCTGTCTACCTTATAAATCTTGTTTGTCTCATAATCCAGGGTTACAAGATGGTTTTCTCTCCTGAAGTGTTAGAAACCCCAATGAACTTCAAATGAAATCCTTTATTTTATCTAAAGATTGGTTATTTTTATTAGATTAGCCTGCTTCATCATATGCCAAAAAATACTAATTTTCTTCAAAAATTTATTTAAACCTTACATACTAAGGAAGCTATTTTAGTTGCTTTGAGGTTGTAAGTTTATTGTGTATAATACTTTGAGTGGGCCTTAAAAACATGCTGGAAGTTTATGCTTAACTTGTATCTTATGCTTCCCCTTCCCCATTAAATGGGTCATTAAAATACTGATTTCCCCAAAATTTCCAGGAATGTGTATAAGTTCTTTAAAGAATTCTAGAAATGTTATTTTCATATCCATCTCAGTCTTAGCACACAAAATATCTGAGCTTTGTTTCAGCATCAGCTTTGATCATTCCCATGCTGAGACATACATTCCTACAAACCATTTTATTTGTGCCCCAGGTTCAGAATTGTACTTGTTTAAAAGCTGAGGTAAAATGTTCACTTACAGTCATTCATATATTGTCTTTATGTTCATTGTCACTGCATAATGGCCTGTCTCCCCTTCCACCTTCTTAATTCATCTAAATTATGGACACTTTGTAATTGCTTTTAATATTCTTAGCATGGTTTAGTTCAGCCTAACTTCTACTGAATCATACTTTTCCCCTATACTTTTTGTCCTCTAGAAAAAAAATTATTATTTGCAATTTCTCTGTATTTTTGCCTGCTTTTTGCATGGTAGTTATTCATCCCATATTCAACTCCTCCTTGAATAGTTTTTCATTTTTTTTGGCAGCATCCAGAAAAATGTTTATACTTTCTATTTGAAATCTGAAATTTAAATCCTTGAACCATTCGGTCTCCTTAATTTCTCAGTGTGTTTTTCCCAGTGAAGTAAATAGAATTATAGATACAAATAATCTTCTTAATTATTTATTTAAGGCAAAGAGAGTTCTGTTCATAGTCACTGCATCCATGCTTATTTTTTAATGCCTAGTTCTTTTAAAATATACTGCTTAATTAATTATTTTTTTTCAAAAAATAAAATAACTTCATCGTTTGGGATTTTTTTTGTTACTATTACCACAGGGATACTACTTGACTTCTCCATTTTTGCAATATCAGTTTCTAAACCTCATTCAGTTTTTGTTACTATTTACATTGTCAGTTCTACCCTTATCTCCATTTGACCACTGATTCTAGACCAAATATCATCTGCTACTCCAGAAGGATAGATCCATAGTGTTACTGTTTATTGCTTTAATCAACAAAATCATTATCACAATCTCATTTCATTTACATCACTTTTTATATACCTTTCTTCCTGAATTCCATGTAGTATTCATCAGTCTTGTCTCATATACAGTCCTGACACATCTCTTTCAGTCCAGCAGTAGCGCATAATCATGGGACATGCATGTATTTCTAGTCATTCCCTTTTTTGACTTAATCTTCTTACACTGGTATATCAAGAGCATAATTTGACTTTGCACCATCCAAAATTTTAAGTGAAATAAGCACAATATTTCATTGCCTATATAACTGACTACAGACACTTTAAAATGCTTTCCAAAAAACATAAATGCATTCTGGGAAAGTGGTCTTGCTTTGCCAAAGCCTGTAAATGGAGTTACATCAAATTCATCATTTTCATCTGATTATCAAGAAAAGGTGTAAAAATTCTCTGTACGGCATAACACATCTTACAGAGTACAGCTTGATATCTCAGATATAGAGAGGAACATGGTTTCTAACAAACTAGGAAACACCTCTTTCCTAGTCTTTCAAATTACAGGACCAAAATCAGACCGTGACTTGTTCATCATGATGGTAAATGGATCCCTAAAGTTTGTTCTTCGCTATAAAACTCGTCTATAGAACATATGAGTGGACTTAGACCTTGGATAAGAAATAAATACAAAGACTGTTTTTGACTCGGCTTTCTCTACATTTCTGTCTTTTGTGTCTATCTGTCAGATGTACTTAAACATTACTTTAGTGGGGGTTTTTTGAATCAGAGCGGTATTTGGATGCTATTGTTCAATATGAACAGCAAGTGATAAAACAACGGACACAGAATGTAATTTAATATTGATACACTGTAAGAGTTAGGGAGAGTGTTTTAATTAAATTCTAGTGGAAAGGTACTTAACCTTTTCTAATAACCAGAAATTTATGCACAAAATGCAAAGACAAAAGCAGTTTGCATTAAACACTGACTTCTTTTAACTAAAGAGCTGTGGAGAGATTGATTGCATTTGCTTAAGAGGGAGCAGTGCTGCAAATTTCTTAATTCAAGTGGCTTCCATTTAATTGTCAAGTGGCTCCAGAAAAGGAACAACTAGCTGAGAATAAATGAGGCTCCTTTGTTTCTGCTCCTTCCCAAGGACCAAGTTATATGCTTATAACTGAAACATGCAGAAGATTCATGTATTGAAAGGGTCTTGAGCTTATCAGTTTGGTGTCTAAATATCCATATCCAGAGAGAGTGAGAGAATCAGAGATGCAGAGAAATTTATAACCTAGTAATCCCTAGACCACGGAGGGAGAATATTTCAGCTGTGGGAGATGGTCGTCTTTCCCAGAAGCCCAACATATGCTTTCCTGTCAGGCATATTTTCTTTCATTGGTCACAGTTACTAAGGAAACCACCTCTTCTGTGTGAAGGCATCGTAAGATACCTCATTTGGGGGCTTGAATCTGGGACTGCAGCCAGCCACAACTTGCAAATTGAAGCCTGTACTTCCGCATACTTAACCTTTGATGTGACCATAGCTACATTATGTAATAGGGCAAACTTCTGCATGAGGGAAGTGGCTGAAGGACGAGTTCTTCAGGGAGGGAGGGCCAAGGAAAGTTCCCTCCTTCCTTGCTCTGAAAGAGCTGTCAGCAATGCAAGCCACAGCATATGGGATACTGGAAAGAGACTGATTTAAGTTCTCTTGGGAAACTTGATACCAGATCTACAAAGTAGTGCAAAGAACATAAAATATTAATCATAAAAGATATCAGGATAATAATTGTAACAAAAATCCTCAAACTCATGAAATTATATATGATGACATGAGCTGACAAGCTCAGGAGTGTATGAGCTTGGACCACCTCTGGTTTCATCATTCAAACCATGTTGCTTATCTACAAGCTCCAGTGATTCAAAATGAGTTGACTTAAGAGACCACTGTTGCTGCTGTACATAGCTATTGATTTAAAATCCCTTTGTCCTCACACCAGCAGAAGAGGAACTCATGATTCCAGTAAAGTGCATCCTTTAAACAATACAAAGCATGTACTGATGTGTAGCTTAGTACACTCTTAATAAAAATATATTGAACATTAAACGTTTGCATCTGTGAATACCTGAAACACTGACACTGCTGTCTGAAAGGTTCTGAGATTACAATATTAATTAATTCGTTGATGGGTAGTTCTGAGGACCACCAGAGGTTGTGTTCATCCCTCCATGGGGATGAGCAATGCAGGCTGTGGGCTATAAGTATTATCAGTGCTGATTAATGAGAAGCATGCCATAGTTAGTTCCATTTGCCTTGATATATGCCTTTGGAGACAAAGTCCACAAATATTTTTGGACTCCAACTCCCATGAAGATATGGAGCTTCTCACACATTTCAGTGGAAGTTCTGACATGGGACTTAGACCTCAGTGAGTCAAAGCTCTCAATGGTTAGTATAAGTGCAGTCTCTTTGAAGAGCCTGCAACGTCTGTTTACATGTAGAGTAAAAATAAATATACATGAAATCACTTTCTCCTACCTTCTCTCTAATTAGATGGTAACTTTTGAGTTAACTCTTTTGTGTGTTCATACAGTGACTACCACAGTAGGTCATTGATTTCAGCTGTGGCCTCTGCCTTTTCCACAGTATAGTGGTAGTCTTCATGAAAATGAGTATTTCAAGCTGTCCTGTCAGCATAAATAGAAAATAATTTTAATGACTGTAAACAGATTATATGTTTACGTTTTCCTCCTTTCTGCATTTAAAGTTTTCAATGTTTAACACATCAGCTATTCTGAAACAAATAATATAATTTGCATTTAGGGAGCAGCAGACAGAGTACTAGGTAGCTGGACTGAAATTCTTCTTTGGGTTCTGAATTTTCCTACCACTTTCAAATGTAAAATCCAGTTGTTGTTTCATCAAGAGAGAAGACAGCTGAGTGAGTTGTAGAGCCAGACAGTTATAATTTCCTTAGATCTTTCCTTCTCCATGGCTAGAGATTTACAGACATAAATAATGAAATCAATTTAATTTGAATTTTGCTATTCATAGAAATTGCATCCAGAACTGAATATATTCCCTTTATGGTAGATATGAGTGATAATAATCTCTGCTAGCCTTTCCCTTTATGTTTGCTCTCTTGCTTGTTCTGAGGATATATTCACTTTGGAACACTTGAAGCTAAATGTGCAAGAGTGCCATTGCATTTATAGGCATACGATGGAGGAAGGGAAGGGTGGTGCAGTCACTGCAGATCCTCAGCTTTTAGAAACAGATGCTTTGCTGCAAATACTTCTTGATGCCTGCAATATGTGTTCAGTGTAAACAAGGGGTTCTGTGAGCAGCTAATGAACTAATGAAGCCAGATTTCCTACAAATTTCTGTCTTTTGATTGACTTTTAAACTGAGACACAGTTTCACATTATATTATGCCTAAAACATTGTAACTGAAGAGCACGCCAAAAGAGGCAGTCCTGGTTCTTTACTCACTTTCTACCATGTGTTACCACCCCACCAGATCTAGCAATTATATGGCCTCAAGATGAATTGGAAACCTTCATTTCTGTGTGTGTATGTGTGTTGTGTGGTGTTATTCCAACTGGATCAATGAGCTGATTATCTCTAAGATCAGAAACTCTCTGCCAAGTTTGAAATTTAGTCACTAAGCTCTAAAGGTTTTAGAGAAGTAATTGAATGTGTCTACAGGCACATGCATGGGTTGGATGTGCTATGTGCTGAAGTCTGATTTTAGAGTAGAGTTAAATAAATAGCTAATATAATAAAAGTGTGTTTGAAATGTCTCTATAGCCTGTGACAATTTGTGCCGCAGAAGTACAACATGTAAAACATCAGGAAATTAAAGACACTGTTAATTATGCTACAATTCAGGATGCTGATAAGCAACTCATCGAACATTTTGGCTGGATTCCCTATTGTTTTCAGGGGTCTAAATGGTATGTATTCAATGCACTTTGATGAAATGAATATGTAAATGTCACTAGTGGAATATGTCAAGGTTCTTCATTTGATACACATGCAACAGACACCATTGAAAAGAGTTTATATTTATTGTCAAGCCCAGAGTAAAATGAGCATCAGCATCTAGGTAGACTAGTAATATGAAGTCAAACTAACCAAAATACTTTCACGAGAATGATAGCAGAGGAATAATCAGCTACTCTGAGGATGATAAATGACCTTTGAATAATGTATGGTGGTACCCACTAAGCAGAAAAGCAGACAAGTGCCTAAACTTTGATGGATTTGCTTGAATTATCTGCATGTGGATCATCAAACTATCAAAATGGTTTCGGCAGCTACCCTCAGAAATGTTGCTGTGTATGTGATGCTTGATGTTGATCTAAGGCAATTTGGGAGACATTGCTTTAAGTGCATTTTTTTTTGCATTTGTAAATGAAGCAGAAAGTGGGTCTGGACTATATGCAAATGTGCACTCTGATCTGTTAACATCTGACACTTCATGATAGTCATGGTCCTGAGTGCCTGGCCAGTTCCTCTGTTCTCACTACATTTGTGTCACACTTATCACTTGCTCTGATAACCAGTAGGCCAGCTCAGCGCTGTATCCTGTGTAAGTGCTCACCTGGAGGGCTGTTGCCTTGCTGCCCCTTTAGCTCTGGCTGTGGATGTGCTTGGCTTAGCCATTGCACAAACTCTGTGCCTCCCCTCTCCAGTTCCCCTTAGCCTGGCAGGTGGCCCATCTATGTGCTGGCATGTGTGTTTCAGTCTGATGCACAGCAGTTGCTCTGGGGAGCTGAATGCAAAGCCATCGCTCAGCACTGGCATTTTCAAGGCCTGACTGAAGGGCCAGTTTCTACCTTGTCAGCCATGCCACAGATTGAGCTCTTGTGACCCCAGGACTTGGGGGCTGGACTGATGCACTGAACATTGCTGCCCCGCTGGTGGACTGCTTCACAGTGTGAGGAGAATCACATTGCCTCTGTTTCAGCATCTGCAAAATGTATGGTGTCCAAGTCAATATTCTCCTTAAAACCCTTTGATCTGTGCAGGATGTGGGTTGTAAAACAGCTGGAAAAAAACCCCACTGTGACAATTACACTAGTTCTGATCTACCCTTCAACTTTTCTGGCATTGCTGGAGTAGGGAAGAACGTATGCTGGCTGGAGTAATAGCACAAAGACATTTCCCATCTTACTAATATAATTTGGTGAACAGATATAAACAGTGGCAAGAAATAGTGGTTTTGTTAGCATTAATCACTAAAAGTATTTGGCAGAGTTAGGCAAGACAACTCTTTCGATATATAGGCATGGAATGTATTTGCTCCTTTTCACCTTCCCCAACACCTTCTTTAAAAGGAATCTTTGGTACTCATTACTAACACAGGTTACTATTTTAGTACCATATTTGTGTCTGTATTTTACTCACACTTTCTTCTTGGTAAGCAGAGAAAGTCTCCTTTCAACCATCTTTCACCTCCCCTCTCTCCTGTAAGATCAAACAACAGGCTTCTAAGCACTAGAATGGATTTCAGAGGGGCTGGAGGGTGGGGAGGGAGGCAGTGCCTGCTGGAGTTACCTACCACCCTCTTACTTTTATATCCTTATAAAGGTATACCATGCAGTAAACATTAAGTAACATTTTAATTCTGGACTGCTCACCTTTTACTACTTGTGGTAATAATATCAAAGAAAGTTCTTTGGTATTTTACAGAGTAAATTTGCTTTACATTCTTTGTGAGGAATCTGGAGGTGGCTGGTTTGGATTGTCGCTAGCTTGGGAAATAAAAGCACACATATCTGTGCTGGCTTGTTTGTCATCCTGAGAAAAAATGCACTTTAGATCTACCCAGAGGAATATTTAGTGATAGCCAGGTTTCCAAACTTTTGCTCACAAAAGCAATTACATTTAAAATAAAAATGCTATCTTATTTAGCTAGGTAAAATCTAAATGAAGAACAATAATTTTCAGTGACTCTTGCTTTCCCAATCAAGAGATTTAGACAATAAAATTTGTGGATTTTTCTTATTAAAACAAATTTTTAATTTTAGTCTAAAATTACATTTTTGCAGGAGCAATAACTGACACCACAATAGCTGATACCATAAGGATACTGTTTAAAAGGGAAACTAGAAAACAAGGCATATAGCTGACTGAGAGTAATATTTTTCATGTCTCCCAGTCCACAAAAAAAAAAGAAAAAATAAAATCCAAATCACACACATGTGATTTTCTACCTCTTTTAGAAACTGCTATCATACATTACTGCTTATATACTAGTGCCCAAGGGTGCCAGGATAGCACTGCAATCAGAAAGCAACAAGAAAACCCCAAGCGTTTGTGAAACCTCACCAAAAGAGCACTCAACCCTCTCCTAGTATTTGTAAACCAAATGTCAGTTGTAGTGTTAATAAAAATAAAGTTAAATAAACATTCTATCAGTCTAAAATACAAATTCCAGCCCATCTCTGTCCCAGGTAAATATTCTAGACTACAGACAACAGCAACAAATAAACTTTTACATGTTCATATTGAAAGGCGAGCAATGGGCATTCCTATGTTAGTTGGGTTTTGATGGCAGCATTTCTCTCAGCAGCTCTGATGCTATATGCCATTAGCTTTCTGTTCTTGTTGGTGGACTCTAATCTTGTGATTCCACAGAGATCCTTAGATCCCTATTTTTGTGTTATTTGAAAGATATTAATTTTTAGAGACCCCAATATATCTGCCGTGGCTTTACTCCAGCCAGCACTCACTCACTCCCCTCCGGTGGCATGAGGGAGAAAATAGAAGTGTAAAAGTGAGAACACTTGTGGATTAAGATAAAGACAGTTTAGTGGAGAAGAAAAGGGAGGAAAAAAATTGTGATGATAATGATGATAAAAGAACTAGAATATACAAAATGAGAGATGCACAATACAAATGCTCACCACTTGCTGACTTACATCCAGCCAGTTCCCAAGCAGCAGCTGCTGGCCATCTTTCTCCCCAGTTTATATGCTGAGCATGGTGCCATAGAGTATGGAATATCCCTTTGGTCAGCTGGGGTCAGCTATCCTGGCTGTCACATTGCAACTCCTTGCACCTCCTTGACGGTGGGGTGGGGTGAGAAGCACAAAAGTCTTTGTTTCTGTACAAGCACCGTTCAGCAATAATGAAAACATCTCTGAGTTATCAACATTTCTTCCAGCACAAATCCAAAACATAGCCTCGTACCAGCTACAAAGAAGGAAGCTAACTATTCTAGCCAAAACCAGCACAACATCATTTTGCCTGTTATGTTTAGGTCTGACAGAGAGATGCCCTACTTTAGTTTTAGAGGTCCAGATAAGTCGGCTTACGAAAATGCAAAGTCCACATACAAAAGGAAAGTGCCTTGGGGTCATCTTCTGTCAGCTGAAAACCAGCTGTCTGACATCACACAGCAGCTTTACACAGCAATTTGAGACAGGAAGTTGTTGAGCTGGAATTAATGGGGAGGAGACAGATTGATTCTCTGTGTATCAGCAACCAGAAAGGTAATAATGAGAAAAAAGAGAGAAGTCTACATGCTGTGCTGGCTGTAACAAGTGTGGGCTTATAAAACTTCAGCTGATGTTGCTTTTAAAAATAAAATTCTGAATTATTTGCTACATGGTGCACAAAAGTGCAGTTGCTGTTAGCACATGTTTCAAATTACTGGATGTGGGATATAAATACTGTGCTGTGGAGAATTTAGTTGCCAGAAAGATATACTTTGGAAGGTTAAAAATGCCTAAGGTTAGAATGATGTACCTGTTCACTCTCTCAAGGTATGTTTGAAGAATGTTTTGAGGAAGCCATGTGTCACATTTAGTAGTAACCTTTTTTAGTCTGTGCATGTCAGAAAACTGCCTGGTGAACTCAGCAAGTGCATTCAAACAGTGACAATTGTGTCAGCATTTGAAATCCTCTTGTAAGTTGTTATAATCTACTTAATTTATTGCTATCATCTTGAAAGCCTACCACCTACAGAAGCCAAACAGTCTAAAATATCCATGCCATGAACTGGAAAGCTGGAGGATTCTCTGGGGTATTATCTTAACTTGAGGTTTAAATGAAACATTATGCACATTGACCAAGGTGACAAACAAAATACCTAGCCATCTTAAAATTGGAATCCTCTCAGCTGAATCATCATTTTTTCCTATTTTTTTCATTTCAGAGTAGTAACAAAAAAAAATACTAGCAAAAAAGAATCCTAGATTTCTCTGATTTCCACTTTCATTGTCTAACCAAGTTTGCACAACACTTAACATCCCTTGAGAATTTTGCTATCAAAGGTTTCAGACTTTTAAGCATTGACAGCAGCATAATTTTTTATGCATCACTTCTGGCAACAGCAAAAAATTCAAGAGCTAACAGAAGATTCATTATGTCCTTTGCTGAGTCTCAAATAGAAAGGACTAGAGACTCTGCAGAAAATTAACAGTATGACAAGAAATGCTACACAAAATACCTGTGTCCTCGTGCTGTTCAGGTTTGACTATTTGATTAGCAAACACCTCAAGCAGAATGGTTTCAGCAATACTGTTCAGTTCATAGCTGAGGTCAATATTCAGTTCTCCCCTACAGCCTCCATTACAGATGGTTTCCCTAAAATTTCCTTTAATATGAAAATCTCTCTAATTGCTTCATTGTGCCAAGTGGAATATCTCGGAAAGCTTAAAAAAAATGTATTCCACCATTTTGGAACAAAAGAAATATTTGAAAAGAATATTGTTTAGTATTTGTCATTTTTCAAGTTCCTTCTTTGCTCTTTGTTCTTGAGCAATCAATGTGATTTTAATTCGTCCTTTTATCTCGAGACGAGGCATTGGTGGAGTTGAGGAACATCTATTCTGATATATCTGTGTAAATAATTAAATGATCTGCATGATCTGCTTGGTTACTGGCTGAAGTAGCATATGAAACATTACCAAGTAGTCTTAGTGTGACATTTGTGTATCTTGTTTTACTTTTAACATAATTTAAAAACTGATTAAAAAGCCTTGCCAGACTTTTAATTGTGTTGGCACTTGCACATACAAAATCTAGTGCTTAACAGTTGTATCAGAACAAGTGCTCAAAGGTAAACTCATGTTAAGCTTTGACAAATAGAAGTAATGATAGTCTGTATGTGCCAATAGTAAGAGAATCAAGATTAATTAATAAATTGCAATTTGCAACTACATATGTTCATAGTACTCTAATTTCCAAGTCAGACACTAGAGATTATTTCTATATCTATGACAGGGCTCATCAGTCACTGTTGCATGAGATATTTTTATTTCATAACACTAGAGAGCTAAACTATTTAAAATCTGATGAGAGGCCAGAGAACAAGGGTGCAGCGTAGCCATATTCATAAGTGAGTGGCTTCAATCATAAGGAATATTACAGTTATTGATTTCAGGAAGGATTCCAAAATGTCATCAAAGAGCTTTGGATTTGTACTGTCTTTAGCTGAATTCAATATCCTTAAAAAGTTATAGACATTTTAGTAAAAATACTTTCTCCGAGTTATCAATATTTTCTTGTTATTATGGTTGCTTTTAATTAAGAGAAAAGTACATTTTTCATATTGGGGTTAACAATTTTCTGAAAATCATCCAACAGTTATGTTCTTTGATAAGCAATAGATTTCATTTCTCTGCTAAAACACAGAAGTAGAAATGTTTACTATTCTTTCGCATATGGTGTCATGAAGTTGGTCTTCTACAAATTTAGGTATAGAAATTGAAAAAAAACTTAAAGGCAAAATAATTCAGGCACTGAAAAAATTTTCAGACACTGAAAACCAGGGGATTCTGCTTCCTTTCTTATACTTCAAAATACCCATGTTTGGGAAAGGAAAAATACATATTTTTCCCATTTAAGTGTTTGTTTAAGGGGCCTACCTCAACAATAATGTTACAACTCATAAAATCCAATCTGCATATATATTTTGGATATATAATTATAGTTAAAATCTGTTGAATGTAAAATTTACTCCTACTGAGATTTTTACAACCAGATAAATACACAAACAGCAACTAAACAAGGTTTTGACAGCGCTAGTCATCTATTTTTTCAATTTCTTGCAGCTAACATATGAATTATCAGCCCCTGGACATCAGAATGAAACATATAATTGATAGTTGCTTGCCGCTATTTGTCATCCCACCCAGGGAGCCGCACTTTACACCAGTCAATAACTTCAAAGTATATATGTTTTGTAGCAAAAATCTGACTGATTTAGATCCAGTTTTATTTAATGCTTTCAGTCTTCAACACACTCTGTACAGAATTTTGAAGTACTGAATTGAGATGAGAGCATTGTCTGGTTTATGCCTGGCTTTCTGAAACAGGAATTATGAGACCAGATTCCCGCATAGATCACAAATAAGATGCAACAAACCATTTTTTAATGCGAATTTGATAAACTCAATGAAGCCCAAAAGAATAAATTCCCAGAAAGATTCAAGATACTTTGATATATGAAGAATCAGTCTTGGAAGAGACTGAGTATTCTTAATTCATCGCACCAATGGGGAAATGAGGCACTAAGAAGTCAAAGAAGGTTTTAAAAAAAGTTACTCTTTTAATCACACCTAGTCTTCAATTTTTTTTTTTACCCTTTCAAGTTTATTCAATATATATTGCTTTTTGGGTTTTTTTGTAAGAGGATGTGTGATGTATGCACAGTGCTATGTACACAGAATGAAATCATGGTGATTTAAGAATCCCAATTATCAGGGGCAGAGGTTCCATGAAACTGTCATTGAAGAAAACATGCTGGCATGAAAGGGACAGATGAGTCAATAAAAAGTGCTAGGAAAAGGGAACCCACACAAGTAATCCATAGCTTTATGCCACATAATGTAGGATGCCTACAGGGTAGTCACAGGTAGTAGTACTGATCCCAAATGCATAAATTCAAGCAAATCCAGCTTTAACTAGTCGCCACAGTTGATAGCTGTGGTACAGGGTTAGCTAAGTGAAATTATACTGGAACAAATCTACTTTGGCTATTTAACTTGCCTTTTAGGTAATTTCACTTTATCACCTTATGTGTGGTTACAGGAAATTATTATGATGGGAGCATTTGTTGATGCTTATATAGTGATCATTAAGCAAGAATGAAAGAAATGTTTTACAATTAAGGTTCTAAAATGATAATTTTAGAATTAAAATTTATTTCAGTCTATCATAACACAATATATTCATCAGCACAGTAAGCTATTTTGTGTGAAATGTTTATCATTCTATATTCAGCTGCAATTATCTCTTTAGGACTAATTCTTGGCACCATAAAAATTTCTAATGTGGATATAATATAAAGCTAAGGCTTATGGTTACTTCAATGTTCTGGGGTAATCTCTTGCTGAATGTGTGTGAGCACTCCAGTCAAACAGTTTATTCTGAAGGAACAGAAAAGTGCCTCATACCAGTGAATGAACCAGTGTAGGTTTCAAACATGGAACGCTTCTGAAAAACTGCCTTGAAGAAGCCATTAAAAAATGGGTAAATTGACAGCTGGGTAGCTCAGCCTTTGTATGTATGTGGGTACAGAAAATTCCAGGTCCAGTCACCTACACTGAGCTCTCTAGGGCCAACTTAAGTCTGGAGTCTTCACTATAGTAAAATAGAAAAAGGAGTTCAAACTTTAAAGCTTTGTTTGTCACTTTGCATAAACATACTATGCAAAACTGTTAGACTACATAGAAACAGTTTTTTATTAAATTACTCACTGGTTTCTACATAAATTATAGCAATACTGACACAGTAATTAAATATTACTTAACATGGAGAATCTTCTTTCTCCTTTAACTATCTCAGAAGATCTAGAGCCACAATTACTCTTACACAGTGAGTTTTCTGAGACACTGTCAATAAATTGACACCAAAACATCATTTATTAATGTGCCATCTAATTAAATGAGAGAGGGTTCATTGAAATAAAGATTGAAACAAAGATTTTTCTGATTGCTGAAGGAGCAAAAGTCTATAATGAATCAAAAGCTGAAGCACCGAATCCTTTAGTTTTAATATAAAATATGGAAGTTTTTGCCACAGGCAAAGTTAAATTTACTGTTACAGATGTTAGATTAAAAAAATCAATCTGAATTACAGAGTTTTTTTCTTTCTCATATGAATGAGTAGTAATTATATAATCATATGTTTACATGAAAGATCGAGAAGTTCTAGTGGCATACCAAGGGAATCAAGATACTTTTTAAGGAATTAAAATTGAATGGATTCCCCTGGTATGTCAGAGAAAATTAGTTCCCCTGTAGTCTCCATCTCCAAGTGAAAGGAGCTGCAGGTGAGGGCAACTGTGAAATGTGAAAGTTGTAACCAAGAACTGGAGCAAAGCCACATGGCTTAGTAAAAAGGAAAAATCAAGCTCTGAGTGGTCCATTTGTTAAATGGGGAGGGTTTTCAGTGACCCTGAATCCCCAGATATGGTGGTTCTGGTTTTCATATTTGGAACGTCTGTTCCATTACTACATTGGCTGGGGAGCCAATATGTTCCTGCACAGTCCAGCAATGCCAGGATTCATCCCATTCACTAGAATTTATTTTACTCCACTACACTTTTTTGAACTTTTGCTGAAAACAACTGGAATGCAGTTGTTTTTATGCTTTCTGAAACTACTGCCCACACTGTACACTACAGTTTTTCTTCCTCTCCCAGACTCTGCTACAAGAAAAGTGCTACCAAAAAGATATGAAAATCATTGCCAAAACCTTAGTGTGTTTCTGAAAGACAGTTGAACACAGAAATGCAGAAGCAAAGTTTTTAGACTGCATGTTAGGACTAAATTATTAGAATCCTTTTCTCTTTTCTCTCCCTCAGTTGCCCAGCAAATCTGATTATCAGAGCTCACAGCTTTCTTCAGTGAGGATGCTCAGCATTATGTGCATAATTTAATTATGTAACATATTACTTCTGTATCTACCTATATTGATATATTTAAAGTGATCAAGAAGAGACCGTAATTCCGTCATAATATTCAGATAGAAATTGTTTGTTTTGGTTTGGGGTTTTTTTTTGTGAGTTTTTTGGTAGATTTTCTTTTTCCTTTTTTGTTTGTTTGTTTTGGTTTTGTGTTTTTGTTTTGTTTGTTTCTGCTTGTTTTATTTTGTATTTCTGTGTTGGTTTTGGGGTTTTTTTTGTTGAAGACAGCAAGAACATTTTCTCTTATTTATCAGCCAAGTAGAAGTGTGAACTGCCCTCTAAATCTTAGATAGACTGGTATTTTCATCTGCTGAAGTTTGACAAGACTCAATGGCAACAGAAATAGCTTTTGCATAAAGGCTAGGAGCACAAACTGGTAGTCTCAACATTTACAGAGCAAAACTTGCAACACAATCACAAACTGATACTGTTTATAAAAGTAGATATCAACTTGACTCCTGATCTCTTTTTTATTATGAAATTTGATTTTCTTTTTAAGGAATTTCTCTATTTACTGACTTGCAATCATAAAATGAAGATAGGGCACAAAAATGTCATCAAATCAGTTAAAACATGAATCCTGGAATTCAGATGGACCTTTTAAAGGTATCGCAAAACATACAACCACTGAAATTCTAGCAGCTGGACTGAACAGTTCATCTAAAAATATCTTTTCACTATCAATTTTGAGACAAGTGTGTGAAGTTGATAACCAAAAGAGAAAATTTGACCATCCTGGCAAAACTTTGAAGGACTTCATTGGAAAAAAGAGAGGTTTTTAGAGAACAAGGGCCAAAATAATACTTAATACACAAGTAAATATATGCAGTAAAATTGCCAGACTGTGGTGACTTCCTTCAGCAAACACTCTTATACCTCTACAAAATGCTAGTATAAGCATATAAAGCACAGGATACCAAAAATCATCACAGAATCACAAAATGGGTTGGATTGGAAGAGACCACAGTGGGTCATCTGATCCAACCTCCCTGCTCACATAGGGCCATCACAGAGCACATGGCACAGAATTGCTTCCAGACAGTTCTTAAATATCTCTAGTGAGGGAGACCCCACAAATTCTCTGGGCAGTCTGCTCCACCTGTTTCAGTAGAAATGAAATTAGAAGAAATTAAAAACAACAAAAAAGTTTTGTTCTTTTTCCATCCGTGTGTATTTTTTCTGAATGTATTCCTCTTTTTGTTACTGATGTACAGATGTTTTTCAAAACAAATCTTAGCCTGTCTTTGTCCTCAGCATCTAAGTGAAATCATTTTTATCTCCAAGGTAAGCTTTTGAATCTATGTTGAAGTGTCCCGTATCAGGCTCCCATCCTTTCTGTTAGGCTTTGTCTTTGCTCCCTTTAAAGCTTGTAAACTACTGTAGATAAAGGACTGCTCTCTCTGTACATCCTGTTGAAATCTGCAGAAACAGCAGTTTTCTATTTTAGTTGAAATTCAGCCTGTAATTTAATGTATATCACATAGCTTTATGAGTCTAACTGTAGACTATCATGTTCTAGCAATAAGTAGTTTGGCTGTGGAAGTGACTGATTATATAGCATTTTTTCCTCAACCCCTGACTGGATCATTTGATGCTGTAAGAGCTACACCAGAAGAAGTGATGTCCCTTTAAATATTACAGCTTAATCACATAAATAAACTCATGGGAAAAATTAGCAGATGATAGGCAAAACTGGTGTGTATTAGACAAAGAGACATAAAATATTTTATTATACATAAAATTCTGAAGGAACAATTATTTGATTGATCACAATTTGTGGACAAGTATTTGAGCTTT
The DNA here is from genome assembly GCA_013400175.1 of Phainopepla nitens. NCBI lineage: Eukaryota > Metazoa > Chordata > Aves > Passeriformes > Bombycillidae > Phainopepla > Phainopepla nitens. Next base: position 633,028 of record VXBQ01010472.1, on the reverse strand, counting down.
AACATTTCATGATTATACATTGAATCTAAACTGGATAACATCTCACGTAATTTGACTTCAGGTCCTCACTATTGATCACTTGCTGCATTTTCATGGTTACACTATTTGCAATTTTCTGGAGAAGTCTGACCAAGCCTTTTGTTCCAACTCCTGCAGTGATAGCTCAGACTGGATTTAGTCCTTCACTTTTGTTTATGTTTCTTTCCTGTCTCAGACAGAAGATGAATTTAGATTCCTCTTGGGCACTTAAACTTCCAAATCAGAATGTTTCCTGTCACACAAACATTGCAGAGGAATGTTGGCTGAGGAATTTACACATACTACTTTCATTAGCAACATTACTTTAGTGAAATACCTGCCTTGCAGTATCTTCCCCACCCATATAATAATATGCTGAATGCACATGCACTCATATTACTGCCATAATGATAATATATGTATTATTATTAAGTCATATATTATTTATATATAACTAATATTGTCAGAATAAAAAATATATTGGTTATCTCTTTATGAACAAAACAGTTTTTAAGCATATAAGAGTTAAACATACAGATGTATCTGTATCCTTATAACTTTCAACATGTTTAACATGAAACTTCTAATTTATAGAAAATTAAACTGATAAATATAATTATGTTCTTTATCAAATAGAAGTGGAACTTGATAGAATAAAACATCGTTTGGATAGTTGCATTAACTGAGTGAGGAATCACACACTTATCTCTTTTTGCAGGTTCAAAAAGTGGCATTCAAGATGGTTTATTTTGCATATGTGAACATGGCATAAATGAGAGAAATTCCCTAAAAGAATTGATTTTTAAATATATATGTCAAGATATTTAACTAAGAAATCAAGCTGAAGACCAATCACTTCTGGATTGTTTAAAACTTTCAAGAGTGCTTAATCTTAAGCACGGAAGTAATAGTATGTATCATTTGTCACTTGCAGTTCACTGGAAAAACTTACAGTTTATCCTATGTATGATGATCTGCTAAATCACAGCCTCTCTGTGCTTTCTCTCATGAGAATGAAACACTGGAAAAATAAAAGTAAATCCCTAAGGTTATATTGACAATAGCAAATCCAAAATGAGAAAAAAAAAGATCCACTTTAGATCAGAATTGTAGAGTCTGAAGAGCAGCTTTATCAATACACAAATGTCTTCAAAACATAATTCATTTTGGCAATAGCAGCACTTAATTACGTATAAATATATTTTAATAATGAATAGAAATACATGACTAGATCTACAAAGCTCTTCTGGATTTTTGTTTGGTTTTTTTTTCCTTGTCTTGGATAAGTGTTTTTTGGTATGATGTTTTGCTTGGGTTTTTTTTGTTTTGTGGTTTTTTTTTTTGTTTGTTTGTTTGTTTTTGGTGGTGATGGTGGTGGTGATGTTTTTTTCTGCCTAAGAATAAGTTTGAATTAAACCCACATGTATTGTAAAGAATTAAAGCATGCCCAGCTCAGTACTTGGTCATGACGTGAATAAAACTTAAACATGCTCAAGGTTGAAGGGAAACAGAATGTGAAAGTGTGTGGTAGAGAGGACAAGAATAAAAGTCTCTCTGTACACAGGACTATCAGGACTAAATGTTGGGCATGGAAACTGCATTAAAGAAAACATGAAGAAAAACATTTTGATCATATGGGTAGTAAGGCACTGGAGAGATGTGGAGTCTTCAGATTTTTTATTTTTGATTTGGTGTAATGTAAAAAGTGTGCTTTTAGCATTGATATGAAACAAACAACCAACATTTATTAACACAGAATTGAGATCAAAGTAGAACATATATTTAAAATATGTTAGTACATATAAGCTGCAATGGGATCTTTATCCCCATGTGCTATTACCAAGCAAAATCTCATACAGATCTCTCAAACTTGCATTTGCATAATGTTATACATGTGTACTTTTCCAAAAAACTCAGAGAAATTATCCAAACTACAAGTTAAATATGTGTACAGCTCAGACATAAATATCTAGCTCAGAGACACACAAGGCACCATTACATATAAAGGCTATGTCAGAGCTAGAAACTGAATCGAGATCTTTTAAAACATTGTTGAGTTACTCAACCACAAAGTTATCTTTGCTACTGTGGTATTATCTCCTGAGTAGAAGCCTTATCCTTCAGCATATAGTGAAGGTAATTTCTATTGTCCAAATCAATATCATAATGAAATGGAAGGAGCAATCTAAATGCTTTTCCAAATGAAAATTCAAGCTAGGCACCAGTGGAAAAATGAGGCTGCAGAGAGGAGACATAAATTTTCTGTCTACAAGCTCAATACGTGTGGCAAGGGAAAACAAAAAGAAAGAATGTAGCTTTATAATGTTTTTTTCTTTCAAATTCCATATTTTTCTAAATGCAAAGAAAAATTTTAACTTCACTGAACATATCCAACTGGTGTGCCTACAACTGCAATGAGTATCAGCCTTACTCTAAATGGGTGAGTGGGATATGAGTCTTGTATGTTCTGCATCCAGCGCCTTGAAGAAGGTGTGAGCTGCCCTATGCCTCTGACAAATCCAGATCCAATTAAATGTGTCTTATAATTTATTTCGTGCTTGCAGAAGGACAATTTTTTAAGCTTGACTCTGTGCTGATATTATGTGGGTAGCTTTATGAAACATCCAAAAAGATAAAACAGGAGGGCATTACTGGGGAATAGGGGAATGTGCTTTCCTCAGGATTATGGAAGCCAGCATCTGGGCTAGAACATGAGCTATGAAAGTGTTGGAAGTAATGAAATATAGTTTACCTCTAAATTGGGAACTAAGAAGAAATTATTGTTTAAACTTATTTTTGCTGCTTTTGTTATTCAATGTCCAGTAGTTCTGAGTTTAGCAAAAACACGCTAAACACATTGAGCAAAAAGATGCATAAGACTGAAATGCTCAAATGAATAAAAATAAATATTGCTTTTGTTTTGCCCTAATTATTTCATCAAAATTATAGAGAAGGAAATGTGGTTAGTCTTGTAACTATCCTAACATTACAGCGTTAATTACAGAAAAAAAAATATATTCAGGATGCGTAATTAAAGCAGCGGACTATTGAGTAGGCTTGAGCACCCACAGACAAGTGGAGCTATGAAGGAGGTAGTATTTGAAACTAACAGGTTAGGGAAGCAAAGACACTGATTTTGAGGATCTAAGGCCACTGACATAAGCTCAATGTCAGAGAGGGCAGCTTGGAAACTCAGCATGAAGCAGTAACATAACTATAGTCGTAAAGAAGACATGGATCTGACAAGATGAACAAGGAAAAGAGTAAAGAGAAAAGGAATTTTTAGCAATTTTTTTTCCTATCCTTACAGCAGGATCTATAACAGATTTGGAAAATATAGTGTTAAACCAGGCAGCTTAAAAAAAAACCAGGCTCCACTGTGAGTGGCACAATATTGAAGAAAAAAAGAGGTCTCTTCATCCAAACAGATCAGAGAGATTGAAGCTCAAAGGAGCTGAGGAAGAAGAAGTTAAAGAAGATAAAGAAGCCTAAGGTACTGGGATAGCTGGTGGTGTACAAGCAAGTGTGGTTTTTATAGAGTCTAATACCTGTTGGCTTAGTGAGAAAGGGTTAAATAAGAGGCAGCCCTCTGTTGAAACTTTTGCTGGCAAGGGTATTCCATGGGGTAACCATGTTTGCTCCTCCTTTCCTTTTTAAATGCAGCATGTGAGCTCTGACATATCAGGAAACAGAGAAAAATTACAGTTGCAATAATGTATTCATCCGTGGCACAAAGAGGTGAGTACATTGGTGTAGGGTAAGGGAAGTTGTCCTGATGTAAGGGAGTAGCTTCTGCCTTGAATGCAAAGGTCACTGGCTGAGAGAACAGGATAGAAGGTTCTAACAAAAGTCTTCTGTAAGTAGATGACCACATATTGACTTGAAAAAGTGAATGTAAAACACCAGAATCCAAATAAAAAACACATTATTTGTTGATTCTCTGTTCCTAAGATTATATTATTATGTATAGTGTATGTAAATCCTGTCTATGCATTGGCATAGAAAAAAACCTGCTACACCTATCACACAACTAGCTATTAACCTGCAGTTCATCTAAAATTACTATGGATACATTCTCTTTAATGATAGTAATATTTCTTGTTTATAGAATATATAGATATCATCTAATGAGTGATGTAAAAATTTCTTTGCAAAAAGTATTGATCTTCCTTCAAAATCTTGTTCATAAGAACAGTTTTGCCTGACTTTAGGATCGACACCATTCCCCTATCATATTTTCAGGTCATTTAAGGGGAAGAAAATCATGTTGGAAATCTAAATACACTGCTGAATATAATCTATGGAGATTTATGATCAACCTTCTTTTAAAGTATCTTGGGACATAGAATCACAGAATCATAGAATGGTTTGAGACCTTAAATCACATCTGATTCCAATCCCCCCTAACACGGACAGGGACACCTTCTAACACAGTGATCCGGAGCTGGAAGATTTTTGTGTTAGGACACTTGAGATTATTTTTGCATTCTAAAAATAAATCATTGTTATCTGGCCCTGAAGAACCATTTACTCTGGACCCTTTCTAGAGGGAATTTTCTGTTGAAAGTGCTCCACGAACATTTAGTCACTGGCTAGTCTTGCATCCTGATGCCAAGAATCATTAAATCATGTGAGTGAAATGCTATATTTTGCACTGTTATTCCTGTGCTGAGTCCAATGATTTGTGTTTGCTATTATTTTCCCTAAAACACTGAATCTTTGAAAACATGTGATATTTCTTTCACTAGTGAATAATCATTCCTCTTAAAAATAAAAATACTAATACTAACGATACCTTTCACTTTTCTTATTTGTGTGTGACTTTCAAACTCAAATTTTTGATACCTATTATAACCAAATCTATTGGTTTAAGAACTTTTGCATCCCCTGGAATAATGTTTTGTAAAGTTGTTGAAAACATGGCAACCAAATCATTATCCACATCTTGTTTTAAGCTTTTTCAATAAGTGGAACCTTTAATCGTCTTGTAATATGATATTTTCTGTGAATTTCCAAGAGTTATTGTGTATCCTTTTGCATACTTTTTCTGTTTTCTTTCCCCATAGTATCTCTTAGTGTTCAAAAGACAACAATGAATACAGAAACAATATTATGGCTATGTTTCTGGATTCCATTCCCATTTCAGTCTCATGATTGAGCAATATTGGAGTGAAATTCTGTGTTTGATAGTGATATCTTATTTGGCTTATGCCAGACTCAAATTTTTCTTTGAGAAGAAAAAACAAACCAAAAAAAATAGGTCTCCTGTTGAGAGACCTAAAAAAATGAATTTTATAGAGGGATGAAAATTGGTAGCTAAGTAGAATTCAGTGGTTCACTAAAACAATCAGTTAGACAACTGTGCATGTTATTTCCTCAATATTCTCTCAAACAGATTTATTTATTTTATTTTTAAAATAAATATTAATCCAGTTTAGCTTGAATTACTACCTGAGATATTCAAAGATAAGTTATTCAGAGTTGCATTTATTAATTAGAAAATATTTCCATCAGAAGAGCTGAAACAATGAAAATATAGAGAGGTGGTGATAGCAGGATGGCTATTCTCTACAATGCTTCCATTTTACAACCTAAAGTAATACACTATCATGCAAGACAGCATGGTCCAATGTTCTTTGCACTGCAAATGTATCACGAGTTATAATAAATAGAAATTTTGATAGGTAGAAATAAATTTTAAGGTATTTTCAAAATAAATCTTGTTCTGTGATGCCAAATCAGCCTCTTGATACAATACATTTAAAGTGTGCTAAATATTCAGGAATGAACCTTTTGAATATTTTTTATAATTCAACAGAAAAAAATTTTTATAATTCAACAGAAAAAATTCTTACCATGGTGTTCTATGTTAGACCCTGGTTTGGAGGCTTCGTAGATTTAAACATAGGTAATCTGCATATCAATATTTTTTCTAAAAAAAAAAGATTGATATGCACAACTCCAATGTCTATGTCTCTAAGTAATTCAAACATATCACTGTAACTATCAGCAAGGGTCTTTTCTAGTCTCAGTACATACTAATTTAATGCAAATGTCATACAGAATGATAGCACAAAGCCTGCTTAATTCTTAGGAAGCTGTTACTGCCCTTTTTTAAGGAAAAAAATCTTGGACTCTAACTGTTTACAAATATGAATGCAATTCATGTTTAGAAAATATTGCAACTGTTTTGTTTACTCCATTTTCCACTCAATAATTCCCTCTTTGCTTTTCCTCTTACACAGGATAAAATGTAGAAAAAAGACACATTTTGGCAGCCCAGACTGCCTCACTCTCCAGTCTGTTCTATTAACATGCCTTATGTATTTGCAGCCTAGCTAATAAGATGTTTTTATTTCTTTCAAGTTTTACCATGCCAGTCATCTCCCTTTCCCCTCACTATGCAAACAGAAAATACCAACACTTGCAATGGCTGAAGGGCTGGAAAGTTTTGAAAAGACACTTTAAGGGAACTGAAGGTGGGGAAAAAGGCTCAGAATCACACAGATTTATTTTAATCAAGATCAAAAAAACCAGAGTTTTTGTAAAAAGATTATAAATTGCAAACTGTTACTTCTATTAAAAATGAATATATTTTTGAAAGCTGAAGCACACAAAAAACCCATTAAATGAGAAATGGCAGAGGTTGTAGACTTACCTGATTTCTCTTTATTGACACTGTTACTTTATAATTTGTGAGGAGAGTACACAAACAGTGTAATGAGCAATGGAGTCAGAGGTTTTATAGTCTAATTTGACTTGCAGTCTTCAGCACCATTTGTTATATACTTTCTATGAACACTTTTGGCAGCCAGTGTGAAGTACACAACCTTCCACTATGACTCTTCCTCCACTACTGCTTTGTTCCCATGATTGGGTAATGATGCCTCTGCAGACTTTCTAGCAAATTATTCCATAAGAATTCTGTATTTCTGTTTCCTCTGCAAATCCTTTGTGTGTGCTGAGATGCCATTACACTGTATGCTATATGAACACAAAAACAAGGCTGCAGATTCACCTCAATTTATTTGTAAAGTAAACGATGCAAGAACCTGTGGACAAGAATAGAAGATATCAAAGTCAGGGGTGGGTTAAGGCAGACTCTGGTGCCCCAAACAGTGGATAAGTTACCTCTTTTCTTTTCATTTTTTCCCCCAGTTTTCTAGATAGGAGAGTAGGTGGATTTTTGCAGGGAAATACTAAATTACCTATGCAGATGTTAATGATACTTATCTCAGGTTTGAGGGGCAGGAGGAAGAATGCATTACATTGTTCCTTTGAATCTACCTGGCAATGACAGCTGGACTCTTGGAAAAACAGACAGCAGGAAATAACTTCCCACGTGCTCCAAGAGGACATGGATCAGGAAATACCATGTAAAATGTTAGAATCACCTATCCTATCCAGAGGAATGGGAAACCCTGTTTATCTACCCTGTCTGATTTCTGATATGTATAAGAAGAGGCACACAGTTGTAAGGGACAAGGAAGGCTCATTTATGTAGTTCCTTAGATGAGCAGGAATCTGCGACATCTTCAAAGCCTGGCCTGACAGAAGGCATCCTCTGAAAGAAGCTGGAACCCAGTGCCTGGCAGTGAACCAGAAGAACTGTATATGTATAATTCCACAGGAGGGGTTGATATCAAGGGATTTTGGAAATGTTGAAAATCAGCTCCTAAATTATTTGGTTTCTTAGCAATTGCTTGCACAGATATAGAAAAGAAACTCTGAAAAGGAAAGAAAAAGACTTCTACAAGAACAGAGAAGAATGGTCCTCAGAATTTATAAGAAAATGGTGAACTGTCTTCACAGATGTTTCTCTTCTAATGCTGAGATTAGTGGGTGAGTTGGATTTCCACTATTTATCTCCCAAAGTGTCTATCGAAGATAAAGAGACAAAGGTACAAGAATGGCCCAGACTCACCCACAGTCCCCAGACCCCAAAGACCTGAAGACAGGGAAGGAGAGAGCTATGTCCCTTTTCCAAGAAGATAAACCAGGGTAGTAAATACTTCCGTGTTCATTTCAAGCCTGAAATAAACTTGGTTTGAAAGAAGCTTTTAATCAGAGCTTGATATGAGCACCTTATAACAAGTTCAAGTGTGAAAATTCTCCCTAAAACATTTTCCGTTATATTTGTTCTCTTTGATACGTAAGGATTAAGCCTGAAGGCAGCTTACTTTGAAAGCAAGAGGGGAAAGAATCAACATGCTCAAGCTACAACATTATCTTTTGGAGCATATTCACTTTGGACATCTTTGTTGCTCATGTCTTTGATATTTAGTATATTACTTCAGGCTGCAGGTATACCTAGAAAAGGTGAATGTGCTGAATATTTTTCTGAATCTTCATATTGGAAATATTTTACCAAGAAAGGATCATTTTCATTCTGATGACCTTGACCGAGGCTGTGATTCCTGTGCAAAAGAGCAGAAGCAGTGAGATAGCTCTCTTAATATCATGCTTTCTCTCCAGTCCAAGCAAATTCTTGGTGACAAGACAGAAAGAAGGAATATAGGGAGCTACCTTTTGCTTGCTACTTCTTGACAACTGCATTATCAATTTTTTTGTATGCCTCTGAATACAATATGCTAATATGCATATGTATATGAGCACAATGCTTTTCAACAACAATTGCATCTATCTCCTTTAAATCCTTGTATGATGCTGTCTCACTGTCCACATATGTGCTCCTGGGATTGATATTGTCTGCCTGGCTTCAGTGGAGTTTATTTTCATCATAGCAGCGCATATAGTTCTGCACTTTCTTTTGTGGCTGAGATGCTGTTGGTAACACAAAGTGTTTTACTACTGCTGAGCAGTGTTTGCATGGTGCCAAGGCTTTCTTTCCAACCCCTGGGAGCGGGCAAGAGGCTAGGAGGATGCAGAGCCAACACATCTGGCAGACACTGACCAGAGGAACATTTCCTACATTCCCATGACCTTGTGCTCAGCAAAGAAAGCTGAGGGAAAGGAAGAGAAAGTAGGGCTACAGGTTATCACTTTGGCTTCCCTAGCACGTGCACACAATGCGTAGTGGGGTCCTGCTTTCCTGGAAATGGCTGGACATCTGCCTACTGGTGGAACGTAGGGAATAAATTCATTGCTTTACTTTGGTTCTGTGTGTAGCTTTTGCTTTTCTTATTAAATTCAATTTATCTCAACACAAGTTTTTCCACCTTCCATTGGGCATTTTCTTCCCCTCTTCTGTTAAGGGGGAGTGAGAGAGTAGATGGGTCTTGCAGTCAGCCAAGGTCAATCCTCTACGCAGTCTTTAAAACTATACTTCATAGATCAGTAGATAACAAGATAGTCACTTCTGATGCTGTCCTGTGCAATACTTCTGTGAATTATGATTATTTCTGATTATGATTATTTGAATGATGCAAACTTTTAGTATTATTTTCCTTTGATAGTGTATCAGTGACAGCATCAGATCTTCTCACAGACTATTTCCGATTCTGATAACATATGTGGCTTTTTGTCATACTATAGTTCTGTGAGTAAGGCTCACAGAACAGAGAGCCAGTTCTGTGAGGTGGCTTTCCATCTGTTCTTGCAGCTCCAGTTTTTTAAATCAATCTAGTCTGAACTTAGGCCATTTGTACTCTATAAAACTCTGTATCATTTTAGTCAGGTCTTTTTTATGTGTGTGATTTTGAAGATTTCTAAATTAAGAAATATTACACATATATCTAAAACTATGCGCAATTAGATGTGTCCTCTGTTAAGGATATATTTGTTTATGCCAAGAATACAGCCCACTTTCTCCATTATAATTGTTTTTTTAAGACCACAAAAGTATATTGATGTTTCTTGCTAATGAATCCTCTTTCATCATGTCTCTAGTGAAATATTTCTGTCTTGAGTATTGGCAAGCAGTGAAGGAGGAGCTGATGTCTTAATTCAAGTTCTGCACTGGAAGAAAGGATAACAGTGAAAGGGCTGAATACATTTAATGAAGCACAGAATTGCCAAGTAGAATAATGCTTGAACTAAAAAAAAAAAAAAAAAGCTATTTTCTTGAAGTTACTTTGGATGAGCTGTTCATTTTGCTCTGCTATATTGCAATTATATCCTGCTGAGTGCAGGAAAAGTTAGCCAGCTCTCAGCCTCCCCAGAACAAAAGTCAGCATGTTGCCATTTTTCTTCTCTACCAAGGTGTCATTGTCAGCTCAACTTCCTGCTTGGTTCTTGGTTAAATTTTGTTTCATCTGATTCCTTGCGTCATCCAGAGACAAACTTCACTTCCTTCTTTTCTTTTCTTATCCTTTGCACAGAATGGGAAAGCGTGGTCTGTGTTCTGAACTTCCTTGGTGTCTGTAGAGACATGTGCAGAAGCAAATGAAGTATTTTGCTCCTTAAACCTGCTCTAATATACGGATTTTATGGAACTGTACAAGCTCATAACAAAAGCAGATAGAATACTTTAGGCCACATGAATCATCTTACTGTATGGCTGCTGGTTGTGTGGATGGCTTATGGCTTGGGACAAAAAAAAATGAAATGTGGAAATGTGGTATCATTACAAGGGTATTCAAGGAAGCGTTAGAGAAGTATTTTGGAGGTGCAATGAAAAGCAGCAAAAATTGGGGGTTTGTGTGTTTTGGTTGGCTCTATTTTCTTTTTGCTTTAGGAATACAGCTAGTTTATACTAGTCAGAGCTTGATTTACTGTCATATAGGGTAATATATGTACATTGCAGAATAGGATTTCGAAATACCTTCCACTGATGTTAAGTAGTTTACAAATATATTATTACTGTGACATTTGATCTAGAGATAAAAGTATCAGAGAAACACTAATATTTTCCTCAATTGTAATATTAGTTGCAGTCATAAATTATCATATATATGAAAATGGTGTCTTCAAGGGCATTTTATCTTATGTCTTTAAGGTGTTCCTGCTATTTAAATAGGGAAACACAAGTTTGACCTTGCAATCACTGAAGATAGCATTAACTGTATGCTAAATGCTTGTTATTGATCTCCAACTGAGCACTCACATCATTAAGTTCTGCAGGTGCTTAAGTGTGTGCAGGGTTGGGGTTGATTTCCTTCCTTCTAATTCCTTTAAGAATAGATCTCTCCTTCAAGGTTTGTTCAGCTTAAGAGGAGTGTTGCTATAAAGGTCTGAACTTGCTATCAATTGCTGCAACTGGATAAACTAACATGTAATTAAAGAAAAATGCATGTAAATATTAGTAGTGTAGGAAGTATGTGCTGAATCATAGGAGAGTCTCATGCCTGTGTGTGTGATTGCACATAGGGTATTCCTACCTTTCCCAGGCTGAGGTAAACATGTAGTCTTTACTAATAAATTAAGTCTGTTAAATGAGTTAAACACATTGCCACATAGAGTAAGCTGCACTGCCAAAAGTTCTCTTTGCCAGCATATCTGTTTTAGCAAGGATATGATTTTTTCAAGTTCTATATTGAACAAAACCTTCAAATGCAGAACAAATATGGGAAATTCATCTTTTCTTTTTAAAGAAAATAAGAGTGCAAAACTGACAAACAGGAATCTATCTTGTGTAGAAAATAAGAAAGACAATTATTTTTCTTATCCCATCACAAATTGTCATTTAATTCTAACAGAAGTATCTATGACATATGATGCAGGCCATCTTCCCAGGACAATAAATAGAACAGATCTGGAGGAAGACAAGGAGAAATTAAAGTCTTCAAAATTTATCAACTTTTTTTTTAATCTGTTCAGTGCAAATTTTAAAAGTTACGAGAATGTTTTTTGCATACCTTATTGTGGTTTGCCCTCACCATCCTCAGCACATGTGTTTCTAAATAACTCCTTAGTAAACCAGGGATTTTTATTTTGTTTCAAATATTATATTAATGTATAAGCTATTACAATTTTTAAAAAATTATAAAATGTGCTGAGTCCTTCTTCAACACTTGAGAAGATACTTCCCCCACCCATGTCATCTTTTCTTTCCCAATTGTACTCCATGATTACTTTCAGAATTGATTAACTTCTCATTTATAATAACATATCTAGCGGTTGTGAAATAACTGAAATCAGCACTTCTTCCAGTGTTGCATCTCTGTGAGCTGATTCAATCCAATTTACAGTTATCAAGTTGGACACTTTCTCATTACTCAGGGGCTGCCAACCAAGGATTCTTAAAGAACCACAACCTCCAAAAAAGCCTTTTTCCCCCTTATTGCTATTTTTGTGGGTAATTATCTGTATCTATATATAACTTTTTCTATACTAAGGTTTGCCTTTGAAGACCATAAAGTGAAATCCAGGTGAGTACTCCAGAATATAAACACCTAAAAGCAGTAAAATTAATTCTGCTCCAAAAGGATAAATGGACTAGGAAGATGACTTAACTAGATTGTGCACATATTTCTGTGAGCTACAGGAACAGAAGAGAGTGTTTATTTTTCTTGAAATTTTTCTAGAACAGAAGTTCACCGTAAGAAGTTCTAAATTTGCCACATCTTAGGAAAGGACCATTATGTGTTTGTTTTCCATTGTAATGGCTAGCAGAAAAACATAATGTTAACAATTATGTACACTTTAATTTCTTTTCAAACATATTCTAGATTTAAATCCTTTACAGTTTCACTTTTTTTCTATGGATATGTCATCCTAGCTCCCTGTGGAGTCTTGAGTGTCGTAGCTCATTGTTTGGAAGAGCCAGTCAGCTGAAAGGATCAATCACTTGAAGAGACAATAAACTTGTAGATACTGTTACAAGAATACATGACCAGAGTAGCTTCACCGAAAGCCACAGAAACCATTTGTTCATATTGAGTTACTTTGAACTTATGCAATTTTTATTAGATGAAGAATGGACCCTAGTCTTACTCTCTTTCTGTCCCCTAGGCTACAGGAAGAATAAAGGTATGGAAAAAATCATTAAGAAGTATTTTTAGCAGAATTTGTTTAAGAATTCCTGTGAACCCAGTCTGTAAAGAAAAAAAAAAGGTGATATTTTGTATATGAAATCACCAAATACTATTTTTTGTTCAAATACCTTGGAATTAGGTGAAATTCAACACCTTATTAAAAAAAAAAAAATTAGGGGTTCTAAAACAATTTAAATTTTCTTTTCTTCGAATTTGGCTTTTATAAAAAATAATCATAAATGTTATAAAAATGTTTGAAAATTAATTTTTTTGTGTGAGATCAACTGAAGTGAATTAATATTTAAATGGTGTTTACAATCAGAAAATAATTTCTTTCACTTCTTTCTCTGCTGCTATGAGACTTAGAGAAGAAGATGTTTAGTGCTATAAACTGTGATAATCATCTTCTTACTCAACTGACCATGCATAGTAGGACCTTCCACAGGAGGCACAAATTCTACTGAAGGTAAGCAACAAGCAAACAACTTCACCAATAAACTCTGTCTCACTGAATAATTATTCACAATTTTTTATCACTAAAACTATTGTGTCATTTTTACTGAAATGGAAGAACTGAGGAAAGAGTGTTAGCTATGATTTTTCAGCCAGAACTAAAAATAACCCCTGGTAGAAATCACACAAGTTATTTTAACAAAATTATGCTTCTGTAAGGCAAAAAAAAATTCCTATTTCCTGCTTTTCAAATGATGATGAACATCATGTTCTCTTTGCAACTGAATTATGTTCAGAAAGCAGAAGATGAACAGGTGTCATGTTGTACTTTCTGGAATTTCCATATGAGAGAGCTAGCATGATCAAAAGTTCCCAGAGAATTCACTAGACTTGAACTAAAGCATAATCCTTGGTCCCATCTGAATATCCAGGGAATTCAAAATTTATGGCACCATGGTTGTAGCAATTTGGACTACTACTAATATAAGCTTTGTCAGTTTGTTTAAAAAACATTTACATCCAACAAAGCTTAAGCTAAATTGAATATTATGAAACAAAGAACAACACCATGCTACCAATAGCTACTGGCTAATCACAATTATCTTATAAATAAACTATCTGTGAGCTATTTACAAGCAAGGCAAATGAGAGGTTTGCATTTGTTGCTTTTTCGTTTGCGCCTTTTTTTTTTTGTTTGTTTTGTTTTGTTTTGTTTTGTTTTTTTACACTTTAACTTGTGACTTCCTGTGAATAATTGCTGAGGAATACCTGATGCACAATAAACAAGTCTTAAGACTTCAGTGGAGCTCACTAGTAAGCACATAGATCAATAGACCTGATTGCTTCTTCTTCTTCTCAGCATTCTGTGTCTTTGTGTTGTATAGACAAAGGCACAGACAAGCACACATAGGCACAGATATATGCATATGATATATATACATGTGCACCTGGTTTATTTTGGTTTTCTTGACCTGTTGCATGTTTTTCAAATAGCTATAATCACTCTTTCAAACAAACAGTTTTCCTCAAAACTGTTTTTAATATTTTCTTCTTTTTCAGCTTTTTATTTAAAAATGCAAAGGACGTTAGTCTCTTGAAAGAAGTCTGACGGACAGGAGCAGAAAATGCAAATTTTTCCTACAACATCAGTATTTTGTCAAATAGCACCATGTACATAATCCCAGTTTCTCTGCCAGCCAAGCCACAGTGACAACTGTAAATGTTTAAGTACAGGAAAACAAATAACCTTTTAAATAAAAATTTTAAAATTAAATAAGCATTTATTAAAAAAGGACATATGATTTTGGATGAACACATGGGGTATTCTCAGAGAAACACAAGCTGAATTCTTAGAGAAGCTGAACAAAGACTGCTAGATTATTTTCTTAGGCTCTGTGGAGCTATTCTAGCAAAGTTGTGGGTATTAGAGGATGGCCATAGATTCAAAATATGTACTTTTGTATTCAATACCTTTTCTATGTTTTTGCTTTGCAAATAAACTTTTACAGTTTCTGATTATGGTTAAGCCACTTTAAGTCTGGATTTTGAGAGAATTTAGAGGATTTGAAGTTTGTGGGTTTTCAGTTGCACTGAAGACCAAGAAATGCATTTTAGGCAGAAAGTTTCAGGTAATAATAAAGTATTAATAGTCTGGATTTTGCTGATCCTTGCTGTTTATATTATTAATCTGTAAATGTCTGTTTTCTTTGCATACAAAATCTGTTTTCTGCCTTTCTGATTAATGAAAATTGACTTTGAAATGTAAAATAAAATATAAATTCAAAACTTTCTTATTAAAAAAACTTTTTGAATTGACTCCCTGATAAACATTTTAATTACACAATAAAATTCGATAATTAATTCTCATCCATTTTCATAATATTTAGTTGAATATCATAATAAATCACTATTACTCTTAAAATTATTGCAACATAATATTTGACTTTAACAGTAAAAAAATTTTTCTCTCAGAATAACTCACATTTTCCTAGCAGTAGACAGAGTTGTCTCATCCATCAAAAGTATTTTTCTATTTGAATGCTATTATTTCAATGTATACCCAAATGTGGTTTTTTGGATTGTTTTTTTTTTTCAGTTTCTGTTCTTCTGCAATCATTCTTGTTCAGTTTGCTCATTTATCAACATTGTTAAAAGTGTTGTTCAAGCTTGAATGTACAAATGTAACAAGCAAAAAATTTGTGCTTCATAGGTGGTGGAAATATAAGATTTTAAGAATTTAGTAAAACCAGAAAATCCAGATTATTGTAGCTATCTTTCACTATTCTTTCTCAAGCAGGTCTCTAATGAAGTAGCCGTATTTTAGCCATGATTACCACATGATTCTGTTTGTCATTTTAAATTGAAGAAATATTTATGGCAACTGTATTTTAATTCTGATTCTAATTTTAAAACTCTCTATTAGAATACTTAGAAGAAACATTTAATCCTTCAGAACCAAACTGGTAATGAAAAGAACTGTAAAATTTTTGCTTGATCAGATTAACTGTTTTCATTTTTAATCTTAACATCAAGACAGTGGCAAATCTGTGGCGTTTCCATAACTGGGTTATTCTAAAGAATCCAAAGAAGCAAAATGAGATTTATGGATCCAAATACTTGTCCTCCAGTCTCAACAATATTATTCTGTATACAAAAAGCTGATTCACACTGCTCCATTTAACATGCACTAGTAGTCAATATGAATAAGTAACATTTCAAGAGTTGGTCCTTCTATTAATAGAAAACACATGAATTTCAAATGCATCCTTTACAGTAATCAAAT
Organism: Phainopepla nitens; assembly: GCA_013400175.1. Classification (NCBI taxonomy): domain Eukaryota; kingdom Metazoa; phylum Chordata; class Aves; order Passeriformes; family Bombycillidae; genus Phainopepla; species Phainopepla nitens. The sequence continues at coordinate 616,900 of VXBQ01010472.1, read as the reverse complement.
ACTGCCATATATGGCTTTTAATATGTTAGTTTTTCAAATGATGTTAAGTCATCATTCTAACCTGTCAAATTCTGTTTTCAAAGACCAAACACATTTAGTAAAGATTAAAGTTCATGTAGGCGACCTTGAACACTTTTTAAGCTCATCTCATAGGCCGTCATACATATATTACATATACGTGAGTAGAAATAAAGGTCAAAGATTGTCTGGCTGAACATATCCTGAGAAAATCCCAGCTGAGACTGGTGAAAGCCATGCCACGTACTGCACTTGTGACAAAACCCTCTTGTTCATGTGCTTAGAATAAAACCAGTCTTCTTTTACATAAAACTGACAAGAATCGGCGTAACAATCTCTGGCCTGTGTTGTCCTAAAAACTGTAATGGAAATCTGAGACAGTGCTGGTGGTGGTGATCCTAAATCATGCCAGGAACAATGCCAGTGAATCAACATTGCACCGTTGTATTACATCTATATGTATTCATAAACAAATGTTTTGCCTGAACCCCTATCCTGCCAATTGCTTACATTAGCAGAAGGGGCTGGGACATAAAGGCCAAGAACACATGCAAGATGAAATTACTATTGTTCATAGTCATGTTTTGTGTGCAGCCCACAATAAATCTTCTTGACATTATTACACTGTTGCAAGGTGCATCAGGGACTCCTCTGCAGCATGTCTGTCGTCGCCCTTGTCACTAGTCCTTGAGATCTGTGCTGATTTATTCTTTGATTTTGTCTGCTCTGCTCTGTCTGTGCAGCGCTTCTAGGTAGATAATTACAACAGAGGCAATTGAGACGGAATTTCTGATTTTAAAGGTGAATTATCCCATCAAATTACCTGCTGACTTTAAGGTATGCTGCAAACTTCAGTCATTATGCTGGTTGTGTTGGAAATTTTAATTTTTTTTAAGAGAGTCAGACTTTCAAAGGATGGAGATGTTATAAAGCTGCATGATTTTTTTTACCAGGATCTCTCTTTGGACCCTTCTTGTTCTTAGTCTTCAATATATATTCACAAACAGCAAACAGAAAACTAGTTGCAGCTACAAATGTGGACAGCCTCAGACATTTTACAAGCTCCAAAACCATTTGGAATCACCACTTGCAAGTAGAACCTGTCAAACAAGATTCTAACTTGCCTATCTCTATGATTATTATGGTATTCCAAATATGAAGCTCAAAGAGAATTTTTACAGGCACAAAATTTACAGGAAGAGTTTCATAAGTGAGAACAAGAAAAATGGAAATTTTTCATCAATATGTGGCAGTGCCAAGAAATGAATGGCATTTTGTGTTTCATTTGCACTCCTTTACCTTGAGTTGTTTAAGTTCTGCTAGGAGAATAGTCTTAGATGTCAAATTTTTAATTTCTTTATTTGGATAGATATACCTCACCTTTATGATAAGCAACCGATGTGACACAAAACTGCATTGGACAAAAAACCAAAGGTTTTTTACAGTAAGTGTCACTGTTAATGAACTCATCCAATTATTTATAATCCTTACAAATGCCATTTTTATTTTATGTTGACCAGAACTGTGATAAAGCATGTGACAGATGGTGGAGGGAAAAGATAGTGAGATTAAGATGTAATTAATATAAGCTTAATTAATTTATTTGCTGTATATTCTCTCCGGACCTGCTCTCTAAAGAACTGGCAAGGAGATCACTGCACTTAACATTAGACTCCACCAGGCCCCTGATCAAAATAATTATTAAAATGTGTTCCTGATACTGTGGAAATACTTATTTAACATTCCAGATGTTATGTGGCACATCTCAGAATCTCAGCTGGCAGATATTACAGGTTCAGTATATATATTGTCAGGTGAAATTTGAAGTGAAAACTTGATTTCAAGATTTAGCCGCTTTAATTAACTGGAAGAAAGAAATAAAATTAAATAACATTTTCTCTATTTATATTTGATAAAATGAAGTAGTTTAACTATCAGGAATTCTCTCAAAGTACTCCATAGTAAATCTACAGTTAAAGTAGTATAAAAGAGGGTTGTACAGAAACTTAAGCAACAAAATTGTGCATTATCCTACTTTGGATTTTATTCAGGCAGGAAAGGATAATCAAGAATTTGAATACCTGCCATTGCTTTCTAAGTATTTGTTTTTTCTTTCCTCAGATTCTTCTAATGATCTAAGAATGTACAGTACAGTTATGTAATAATTTATTGATAGCAGCTGAAGGAAATATGGTATTTTAAATTAAAGAGAACCTTGATCTGAAAAGGCTGGATTGTGTTCAGTCCTCAATGTTTAATTTTTCAGAAATGTGGGAAAATTGGATAAGAAATTGCTTTCTATCATCCTGCCTTAATTTCTTTCCTTCAGTAGAGGTATGAGACAATACAAGCTCTCTCAGATGATACACTGAAAAATCAAATAAATGCACGTTTTATCAGTTTGAACTAAAAAAAAATCAAAAACCAAAACCCCCCCACAACAGTATCTCACAAGTAGAGGTTAACAGCAAGGAGTTATGCAAGAAGAGTTTTCACTTTTTTTTGCACCTCCACATGCTTCTGTTGCTTCTCTAGGTGCTGCTCCCTGCAGCTGCTAAACAAAGAATCTAAAATAATTCCAAATCTATTTGTCTTTGTGAAATGAGTTTGAACTATTTTACTTTAAACTATTTTCATTATGTTTGTTCTGGGCTAGGCAAAATGTGATTGCAGCTACAAAACAGAGTCCCTATTTTTTAACCTGGCTTGCAGATAACAATTATAAACGTTGTTAAATAGTGAAAGTAATGGTCCTCAAAGGCTGTAAAGCAGCAGTGGAGATATCATGTAGCTGAAGCAAAATCTTGTGATCCCTCAGTAAACTAAATTTCTTACATGAGGTCCAGTGGAGAGACAAAACTGAAAAAAAGTAATGGCTCTTAAGGGGATAGAAATTTCTCCTTTAGTTGCATGGAGAATTTTTTTACTTGTACATTCTTGGAAGAGGCAAACACTTTACTTAGTAATACAATTTTTTTTTTTATTTTCTTATCTAAATTTCCTTTTGATGCAGTCTTAAGAAAATCCCATGAACCTAATCTTTTACAAGTAGCTGTTTTATCATCACTGCATACTGTGCCATGTCATAGACTTTTTTTTCTACTTTGTTTTTCAGATTTGTCTTTGCAGGAAAAAGTGGATAAAGGCAAGTTATTTATCTAGAGGTGTTTTTCTTCACCTTTCCTTTTGTTTTACCTTTTCCTTTCTTAAAAGTATTTCTGAACAAATTCTTCTATTTGGGATGAGATCTTATCCATTGCAGCTGAATTTGACCTTTTGTTCTTTTTAAGCTTTATCAGAAGAGCCTGAACACCTGTTTTGAAAAGCCAGGCTCCACCCTTTGTACGAAACAAGGAACACGTCCTTCCTAAAAGAATGAGGAAAGAAAAAGAAACTTTCTTGGGGGGAAGGGCAGATCACCTAATACCAGATATCCAGATAGCAAAAGATGCTCAGGGAAAAGTAATATGATGGTTTCTGAAAACAGTTAAATGGGAAATGGGAGGATGATTATTTGGAGGTGGGAGAGAAGCAGAATAAAAAATGTGGGATAAAGTAGACATGAGTTATATGTAAGTGCAGTGGGAATAATACAGATGAGGGGCAAAAGTTATATTAAAGCAGAAATATATAACAGTATTGATGTTATTCAGTAGGAGTAAAGCATCCATGGAGTCAGGGAACTAAAAACACAAAAGCACGTTCCTGGTTGTCTGCTGTAGCACATTAACAGAGTTATGGAGAGCAATGTGAGAGGATATAACTTTTCAGGTGTGGATCATATGGAAAAATTGTCACTGATATAATAGTTTGGGTAAAGTAATGACCTTTCTGCAAAGGACCAAAATTTGGGACTAGGATTGGCTACAGTTCTTAGACCAATCTTTAGAAGAATGTAAATCAGATACAAAAGAGAAGTACCATACTGCTGATGAGAGTGAGAATATGTGAAAACTTCTCTAGCTTCAGGACAAGTACAGTTGATATTTTCCTTAGATATGTTTAAGCATATTCATATACAACAATCACAAAATGACATTTTAAGTTACTTATATTCAAAATATTTCTGGGTATCATTGATTCTGCACCAAAATGTTCAGTTTACCTCATGCTTTCGCCTTGACAGAAATGAACATATAAGATGGACGGATTTCTAAAAAGAAACCTTATTCGTATGTGCAAGTTAGTGCATATTGTTGAGACAAAGCACTCTAAGAGATCAGTTTTAGTGTTTTTGTCAGTTTGCATCACAGACTAGAAACTACAGCATTACTGGGCAGCTGCCTATGGAAGGTAAGACACTTCTGGAAAAAGAGTAACCATTCAAACCAGGTTTTAACATGCTAAAAACCAAAACTCCCCACTCCAGATAAGGACACATGGTTCAGTGTTTTAGGCTAACGATTCAACACTTTTAGAGAGATAAGATTTGTAAAGAGAAATAATGCACAAATATACACATACATGCATGTTTTTATATGCAATTATATTAATTAGTCCAGTCTTTTGGATGAGCACCTTTCCAGAAACAATTTTTAAATAAATTCGTATTGACTCGAAATAACATGGAAACAAAATAAATTCGGATTTCAGATGTAACAAAACCCAACTGGACTATTATGAAAGTTGGCTGGCAAATTCCACGTGGTGACAGACTCTCTGCATCTGCATATATTTGTAAACTTTGCATTAGAAACCAGGACTTATCATCCCTGAGCATGACTTCTTATGGACTGAAAATTGGAAAAGAATTACTATTTATTATTGTCAAAGTTGTCAGCATTACCAGAAATAATTCCTCTCTGCATTTGCACAGAACTCCCTGACTCAGATATCATCATCCAGAATTGAATATTCACATGGGAAAAATATTTTTCTATATATACCTTTCTCACTGCAATCTATGCAAAAGTAAATAGAGATACAGGTATTATTGCCTTCTTCAGTCAGAGTTGTGGAAGTAAAACCTGTCCATTTTTGTCTTAGAAAAAGGAAAAAGCCTTCATGCTTCCCATGGACAGGAAGTTTCAGGACAGCTTTCTGATATAAGTAAATGTAATAAATTAATTCTTCACTCATTTCTGGTGAGAGAAAGCCTCTCCAAACATTCACATGTGGTTGTGTGTGTCTTTAATCATATGCTTATGTACTTTGCTGGATTAGAGATGAAGGCACTGCTATTTGATGCTAAAAATATAGGGAATTTCTTAAGAAGGGAGAAGTGGTTTCTGGGCTTCATTTAAAAGCACTTGTTTTGAGTCTTGAATATTTTGATAGAAGTGTTTGTTCTAGAATTTCCACTGCAGAAGAAACACCTACCAGATGAAGATGTGGAATGATGTAAAGCAGGGGGGTGTACATTTAACATATAATTATTTAATAAGTGCTTTATAGTCAGTTTGGCTGTCTGGCACAGGGCAGAGTTTCTGCTGTCTCCTTACAGAAGTCACCCCTGAAATCCTGCCCTGTCCTGGGGTGTTTTCCAAAACCTTGTCTCATAAACACAACACAAGGTTCCTGACAACGAGCAATGCTTTCCTGACTACAGAATCACATTGTTTCTCATGCTATCTTTATTCTGGGAAAGCTCACCTGCTCTGCAGAAGGAGTCACCCCTATTATTTAACAAGTGTCATTACATACAGTCTTCAAAGAGAAACAAAATATAATTATTCACAAAAGTAAAATAGGGAAGGACATTAATGCCCAAGTTGCAGGACACTAAAGTCTTATGATTCTTATAAATCTTGGTTAGTCCTGGACGAAACTTAATTTGAGCTACTAAAAACAAAGGGACAAAAGCTGGTAGAAAACGACGGGACAAAGACATCTAAATGAATAGCATTAATTGACCTTTCTTTAAGTGCTCTAAAAAAACCAAAGAAACAACAAGATGTTTACACTTTGATGTGTAGATGTTGACAAAGCAAAGATCCAGTTCACAGGAAATGCACTCTGCAGATGGCAGAAACAAACCTTAGTCCCAGTTCATGCTCTAGCAGCTGGTATCCTAAGTTTTGTTTCTCTCATTGGTCTCGCTTCCTTTCATTTAACAGCCAGACTGTTGCTTATTTTCTCTACTAACAAATGAGGCTTTTGTTCATGTCCTTCCTTCATGCAGCCCCTTCAAGTGATCTTTGTCGCTGAACTTAGGACCAGGTTGTTGAAATATCACTGACATAAAACACAGCAAGGGTAATGTGTGTGAAGCAGAGCCCTGAGCAGAGCCTGTTACTGCTAATCCACTTGCATTTGCTCCTGAGAGGAAAATGCAGCCTGCTAATGTTTTGTGAGGCAGCAGAGCACTGTCAGAGGAATTGTAGCAGAGCTTGCCTCACAAATATATGGCTACCATAAACTTACTTGCTGTGATCCTTTGTAAGCACGGCCAGAATTGGGAGGTGGGTGTTCTTTCCAATATCTCATGTTAACTCTTAAAAAAGGGAGCAGCTGCCTCTTCTGCTGCAGAGCAGCCTGGTGATAGCGCACGGGAACAGATGGCAGAGCAAGTGTCTCTTTCTTCACATTTAGGCAGTCCCCTTCTCTCCTCCTGCTTCTCACAAACAGCCTCACTGAATTTTTTTTGTGGTATAAAGATACTAAATCTTTTCTTTTCACTCCAGGAAGCAATTACCCTTGCTCTTTGCAGAGCAAAGAGAAGAAAGGGAGTAAAATCTAAAGCATTAATTCCACACCCCTCCACATCCCCCATCCTTCTTTCACAGGTCAGTCAACTGAAAAAACAGAGATGAGCTTTAAGGGTTTTTCTTCTGTTATTGTGGGTTGATGTATAGACACTATTAACAGCATTTGGTAGTTTGCTGTATGGAGAAGCAATGGGATTGTATAATTCAAAATAGGAAAAAACTAGTGTATTTATTCCTTCATTTGCACATGTATGCCAGAGTTTTTCCCTTTTATATCAATAATCTGAAAACATAAATACTTAGTTTATAGACAGTTTATACAGCTGTTTATAGCTGTTTATAAATTAATAGTTTATGCAGCTATATGCAAAGCTTTTGCGCAGCATATATTATCTAGTGACTATTGTCTGTCAAGTATTGCTAGATGAGAAGAAAATGTATTCATAAAAACCAGATTTCAAATATTACATTCGTTCCTTCTGATTTAGATGAAAAAGCCAAGTTATTGACAACCACAGTGACTTGCCCCTGCCCTAATACAAATTAATGTGGAGGTCATATGGATCTTTTAAAGTCACTATTATGGCTAAACTCCACTGGGACCAAATTAGCACGGCAAGGTGCTCTGTACTTTTCTTAGAGGAGTCCACCCAGCCGTTCAGAGCCTGCCGCTGACAGGAGTGCCTGGAGCAACCAGACTTGGATGGGAGATGCTGGAGGTGGGTCACCATGCTGAGACTGATTGATTCAGACTGTCTGCAGCTCACTTAGTGCCACTGAGTTGGCTGCACTCTCTTTACCTTTTCAGTGGTAAAGTCTAGAGATGCATGTATTTTTAAAAGGCAATTTCAGATTCTGACATAATTCCAAGGCCCCTGGGACCTGAGAAGCTCTGAAGTAACTGTCATGCCTAGACTTTAATATATGCTTGCTCTCAGAAACCTATTCCTGCAATTATAGTTGTTCCTATAACTCTTACTACCCCCCATTTTGAAAGCATTAAACAGCAATCTAAACCAAAACTCAGAATACAAATATATATTGAATTAACCAGGGAGTAATTTATTTTTGTATCTGGTGAGTATTCCATATCCTGAAAAGAAAATATTAAACACAGCTCTTGATATACAATGTGTTAATTGAATATAAATATTTTTCAATGCCCTAAAAGATCAGAATATGAGCCAGATATTTGCATAGAGAAGACTCGAACAGATTGAATAAACACTCCTATGAGTTAAGTCTTGTCTCTTTATATTAAGATCTTTAGAAATTCTCTCCTGGTCACCTCTCCCTGTAAACAAGCGCTCTTTACATATTCCTTAATAAGTGTTTTGTATTGCTGCAGGTGAATATGACTAAACTGGACCCTGGGAGACACTTTTTGTGACATGATGGTCTCTTCAGAGTTTTTTGGAATGTCACTTTGAAAATGTGACATGATAGAAATTGGTGAGCTGTGCTCTCTCAAGCATTAAAGTTTACATAAATATTTAAGTGTTTCTTCTGGTTGATATAGCCCATAACTTCTATGAGCATTGTCCTCAAAGCTACTATTTTTTAAGTGAAAGTAAACACAAAATAGCTTGACTGTGTGCTCTGTGTTGGGAAGTAGAATAAGGTTTTTAACTCACTTTTGTATTTTTTAACTTGCCATTGAAGTGGCAAAACAAAACAAAAACTATCAGGTCAAGATAGGTAACATTGTAAGTACCAATAAAATGTTATAGCTCTGTCACTGTTTGTGGAGCAGACAATTATGTTTGGATTTGGGATTTTTTGTTTGTTTGGATTTTTGGTCGTTCTTTTTTAAGTAGGAAGGTTTTCTACATGTCAAATAACCATAGTCTTTAGCAAAGTGAACTGGAAGCCCAAGGGATTTAGATAGATTTAGATTAGGGGTGTACCTGCAGAAATGATCCTGATGCCTTTCGCTGAAAACATCCAGAGTCTGAATTGAGGTAGATAGATAAATCAACTATAGACTTTTTTTCTGAAAACCTGAAAAGTTATTAGATCTGTGTTTTCAAAGAGCAGATGGTGCAACTGGTCCTGATGTAGACTAAAAAAAAAAACTGTGTGAACTTTTGTGTGATTTCACCAGCTTCTTGGACTCTGGATTATATTAAAGAACAGAAATAATTACACTGCGGGTCCTGTCCTGCATTCCTAACATAAGCAGAATGCTTATTGGATTTGCAGTGTAGGTCTGTCTTTTGTTTAGGAAAAGCTTTGAAGCTTTTTGAATAAGGACCAAGTCAAGGTCTTTGACTGGGACCCAAGCAGTGTTACATGAAGCATAATTATTTACATTTTTTTATGAGGATTCTTTGTAATCAGTATTTTTTTGTCATGCATTGATTTCATAAATGTGAACTTGCTTTTGAGATGGCAAGAGACACACCACTTCATACTGAGAAGTTGCTTCATATCTAAAATATGAGTAATGGACTTGCTGGTGTGTATATTCAGCACTGTCCTCTACTGGTTGAATATAGAAATGTGCAGCTCTATGCTGAGCAACACTGGGCAAATAGGAAAAGATTTTCTGTGCCATTCATTCAAACTCAAGAACTAGTCCTGAACCAGTTATGCTGACGGCTGTTTTGTGTTCATCCTTTTATAATGTTAGAATAAAAGATTAAAAAAAATATTGATATTCAATTGCCAGGTTTATAAGAGTGAGCTAATACCTTTTTCTAGGCTAGATGATACAGTTAGGAAAAATGGACAACCATTCAGGCACAGAAGCCTACATTGTGTCTGGCAGAGAAGCCAAAATATGCAAGTAAAGCAAAGGTTAGAAACAGGTGACTTAAGTTTAACACAACTGCTAGTTGTTTAGATTCCTGAGAGAAAAGAGAGAGCTGTTACCTGCAGGTTAATGGAGCTGCAACGGCAGATGTGAGTTCCTAAATACCTGTGAAACTGAGAAGACTTCCTGTGGCTCTCAAATGCTCTACGGTGCAAAAGGAAAATTGAATGTTGAGATCAAGACATTCAGATGTGGAATTTTGCGGCTTAGATCACTACATAGCACCTGGGGCATTATGCTTTGATTTAATTCTGATTGTCCACTTGGTTAGTTCTGTGTCAGCCAACAGGAGTATGCAAAGCTTTTTCCCTTATAGCTTTTTCCTCTAATGAGTATTAGTTTACTTGTTGCCATATTATACTTCTCTTAAGTATAGAATGTGATAAAGATTTTTCACGCATTTCAGTTTAAGAATTTTATATAGTTCAGTGTCATGATGATTTTTCTAGAGATCATATTTGAAGAGAAAAGAATATAGCATTTTCCTTTTTCACTGATCAGTTTTAAGCTCTTCTGTATCTGAAGAAGGTAATTAAAAAAAAACAAATAAGAGAACTTTTTCCTTTCATTTGGGGGCACAAAGTTCAGTTATCACAGCAGTATTTGCTTTAATTATGTACAGGAGGGCAGTTCATGTATGCAGCAGCATTTGGAAAAATGGCTGCTGGGAGACATAAATCTGAGAGATCCCCTGAGATCTCACTGTGGTGGTGTAGCTTTGATTTCTGCTCTAATACAATAAAATATTGTGGGTTTTAATACTGCCTCAAGACCAAGTAGCTTCTTATTTTATTTTATTTTATTTTATTTTATTATTTTATTTTATTTTATTTTATTTTATTTTATTTTATTTTATTTTATTTTATTTTATTTTATTTTTCTGGGGTGTTAGGCAGAAGAGGAAAGAAATGTATTTAGGAAGGATGTTGCTACAAAAATGTAATCCGGATCATCTGACACTTTTGCAGATTCATTTCAGTGGCAGAGCTGGAGCTAATTAAGGACCACTGGCCAGAGGGTAGCAGTGTCAGGGCCACCCAGCCTGGCACCGGGCATCCTGCAGCTGAGCTGCTTCAATGTGGCAAAATGGAGGCATGTCTTCATAGCAGTGTGCAGAAACCTCAGCAAAGAAGCAGTCTGGTTCTCATGGCAACCAGGATTTCCATATACTGCAGGGGTACACACAGTCTGACATCACTTTGCTGCAGGGAGGATTTCTGTGCATACTCAAGGACTAAATTAAGCCCTTTGTAAATGAAGAATGTGTGTCCATTTTCGTGTATGTAACTGTATGTCTTTTCTCCTGTGAAAGGGAGAAGAATAAGGAAAGAAAAGAAGATGCAAAATTATATTTCTCTAATTCAAAATAAAAATAACCTGGACACACCCAGCTTCTCATTTTCAATTTGCATCCCATTTTAAAAAGCAATGATATCTTGCATGTCTGGGAAGAAAAAAGGATGCTAGCACTTCCTTTAAGTGTTAGAAAAAAATTGCTTTGCTAATCAGAACATAGGGAAACAGATATACTGAATGTTAGATGATGCTTTTTGCTGCAACACCATTTATACAGATTTTATCAGGGCAAGTCTGTAATGAAGATGTGATATTCATCATGCATGATACAGTGACATCTGGTGTAAGACATTCTGTGCTGTATGCTGCAGTTCCCAGCTCGGAAGATAATTCATGCGCTTCAGCTTTATCAGACTCTGCCATGCAGCCCAGTGAGAGGTTTCCTCACCCCTCATTTGAGGTGACTCATACTTATTGTAATATCTTAGAGGGCCCTATGTTATTCAATTCTGCATATGTATTCTGTCCTGGGGAATTATAATACAAGAAAAACCTGACATGAAATCTCTATTGTTCTATTACAGAGACTGGAGTTCCCTGAGTGTTAAAGGTCTACAATTCCTTTTAAATTCCATTTATAATAAGACTCTGTATGGACTTAAAAAAGCTTAAACTTGGCTTCAGTTGGTTGAAGAAATTTAGCATACTGAGGGATCTTTACCTTCTTTTTTTTTGTCAGTAACACAAATGCCGAACTGAAAACTCTTCCCATAAAGCTTTTTTTTTTTTTTTTTTTGCTTGCATTGGTTGGAATAATTTTGAACCCTTCCACTTGCAAAGCTTTAGTATGGGCTTATGTGAATTCTGATATATAGAGATCTTGTAGGGATAAGGGAGATATCAGTTATTTAATGCAAAGTTGTGGTTTTACCCTTTTCTTCAATACAAACTCTTACTTTTCAAAATAAAGATCAGTAGAGCTCTGCATTGGCAGGACATTCACACCACCATCTCAACTACATAATTAAAGGGTTTTAAATTTGTTTAATTTTTGAACAGGGGTTTACTTTGCAATAAGTTTTTTAAAGTGTCAAATATATTTCCAAATGATCACAAATTAAGTCAAAATTTTAAATAAACATAGTTATATTTCTTGTGAATCTGTTGTATGATTAAATGCTTTTTCATGTTTTAATCAACAAGTTTCACTCTGCTTCTGAATTATGGTTCTCTTCTTTCTACTTGTTTATGAATCACAATTTTATTACATTACTGTACTTGATGTAAATGTGAGACATATAATCATACTTCTAATGATAAATGTACTTTCTAGGTCACCTACATATGGGGAAGGAAAGAAAAAGAAGAGGTAAAAATGAAAATTAAAAGCCTGACCTTGGTATTTTACCTGGTCTCTCTTCCAGTGAATTGTTTTCATGTGGGCAGCTTCTGGTAAATGTGGAAAACAAAACTGCTGGTTATATAATGACTTCAGAGGAAAGAGAGCCTGCTTTGAACTGACAACAGCCTTGACAGCTTGAACATTGAAGCTAGAAATATGTTGTCAGAAATATTGTCTCTAACATTGCAAAATCATACTGGAGCCCTTCACTCTAGGAAGGAAAGGTGGGTGGCACCTCTGCCTGTGACTCTACTGCAACAGTGCAGGGCCACTGGAAATGGCCACTGATAAATCCCTGAGCTCTGTATCCACATCAGCTCATGTTGTGTGCTCACTGCCCCTTCTGTACCCCAGAGGGAGCTGGATTTTCCTGGCCTTCACATTGGAATATGGTGCCACCACAGTGACAATGAAATCAAACAGATGGTTTCTTTTAAGAAACCTATCTGTGTTGCTTGGCACCAGAAGTCCTTTTCTTCTTTTTTCCAAGTGGATCCAGATGTGCATTCAGAATTTATTATAATTTTCTCTTTGATTGTATTTCTATAATGAAAAATATTTATCACGCAAATGGGAGGAGACTTGCCTAGGCTGACTGTGACATAAGTGAACTACTGCATTTTTCTCCACTCTTTCCCATATCATTTTAATCACAATGGGCCATTTTTTAATTTTTTTTATTTATTTTTGTGTAATAGTGCGGTACACGAATGCATGCTATTTATTCCAGTGTAATCTTAAATGAATTTCTAGGTCACACACATGGAACTCGCAAGGATGTGCAGAATCCGCCTGCATCAGCAGTGACCTGTAGATGGCATTGTGCTGTGGACATGGAGAACAGACGTGCTGTGTGAAATTGCTTAGAGAGACAGAAAGAGAGAAACAGTGGGAAAAGAGATTAATAACAGAAGAGATGGTCTCTGCTTCATTAAAAGAGGAAATATGTGACAAGGGACCTTCAAAGTGCTCCCTTCTGTTTTGTTTTTTTAAAATGTCTTTTATGCTTAAAAAGCCTGGAATGGCCTAAGCCCTCGGCTGGGCACCCTGCACAGTCCCTGACATCCTCTCGGGGGGGTCGCATCATTCAGGTAACACACCTGTACCAGTTCTGCAAAGGCAGCCCGTACAGTCTGTACCCTGTCTGGTGCTCCATCACGCTCTATACAAGATTGTGGTTTGATTTTGTGCACTTGGAGCAACCAAACTCATGTAGTCATATCATGATCTCTTACGTGCTTGACTTCTCAGGCATCATGCCTCCTTTCTGTGGCTGGGCGTAGGAATAGAGGAGAGATTTCCATATCTGGGAGGTTGAGACAAATGAAAATATGCAACACGTGCAGCGTATGTGACAATGGGCATCTTTTCACAACAGACAGAACATCAGCCTGTCAGTAACTTCTGCTTACCAAAGTCATGTTGCTGATCCAGCTACAACATTGTCAAACAGCAGCCCAAGAGTCAGTCCATCAGCTCTCTCCTCGATCCTGCCTGATTTTCTGCTGCAGGCATGGTGGACAGTGTTGGGGGCTTGGCAGGATTCCACCAACGATGGTGAAAGCAATGAACAAAATTATACATCTAAAGTACATATGTTTCTTTATATACAACTATTACTTGGACTTAATAGAACAATTTGACAATTTAATAGAAATGACATTTAAAATACCATGCAAATATAATGTATGAACTACCTATATGGATGTGTAAATATATATATCTCAATAGATAAAACTGAGATCCACAAGAAATACATCTGCCTGTTGTCAAAAGCCTCAGTCCACTCTTTGGCAGTATAGCTCCAGCACTATTTTAGTCTCTGGGTCTTTCTTGCAACACTAAAGAAAAGCTATCTTCCATTAAAATTTTATTTTTTTAGTCTCCTATCCTATTATAAATCAGAATGACAAATTTAAAAGCTTCTATCAAAAAGGTCAGTGTCTTTCTAATTAAATTCAGAGAAATTTAACTGCTTGGTACACTTTTGAAAGCATTGTTTAACCTAGCTTAAACTCTGAAATGTATCTTTCACAAGTCAAAAATGAAAATTTTCATTCCACCAATATGTTGGTTTTTTAGTAATAGATAATATCATAGCTGAGTGATGGCTAAAGTCAATACCCTGCCTAGCTGTGGTAAGATAGATAATTTGGACAAAAGCTCTGGGACCAACACTATCTCAGTAAGGAAAATAGGCATTTTAAGGATTGGTAGTTGTGTGCCTCATATACAATCTGCTGGGAGCAGCATGCAGTATCACATCTCACACTCCTCAGAAACTCCTTAGGTGATGCAGGCATTATGGACATAGCAGTGCTCTCACTGCCCCTGCACCTCCTCCTGGCAGTTCATGGGACTGCTAATTGCTTGAACTTCCATACCCCTATTGTTTGTTATAGCAGATTATTTCATTCTCCTAATCAAGCCCTTTCAATGGTGCTTCTTTGCTGTATTTTAAGAACTGGGAAAAGCTGTTAAATGATCTTCTACCCTCACTCTCATAACAGCTTGAGCTGTTCACTTTAAAATTTGATTGCAACCACAAACTTGTGCTATTAAGCTTATCCAGGGGTTTGTTCTGCAGAGTTGCTTAGCATTTGCTACAGGATGGGTTCTGCTCTGAGCTATGTCCATCTCCTGTCCACCCCGACCATTCTATTTTGCAGCTGTAGTTTTTATTTTATCAAATCCCAATCGTCAAAGTTCCAACACTACAATGTATGGTGTGGCCCGTAAAAATGGCCTTCTCTTTCTGCTATTTTCTTATCAGGTCTCTGACTCTTAATTTTTTTTTTTATTGTTTAGATAATATTTAGTACAGCCTTTAGTTAGCCTTACAGCCTAAGGCACAATGATGAGCATAATATTTCAAATTTAGCTTTTACCTAGAAAATAGACTAAAATAAAAAAAAACAATCTGTCTTGCCTCGGAAAGAAAGAACCTGTCTAGCAGCAAATACTCAGTAGCATTCCAAAACATCTCTTACATGGTATTTCCTGGAATGGTCAGTTGAGTGACTTATGGAATGGAGGTTTCACCAATTTTTTTTATTTTAAATGTTTCCAATTTTATCGTATTTATTCAGGCAGTTTAAGTACCCATACAACATGTTGAAACAGAAATATGACCCAATTCTTCAAAATTTTCTTTATAATCACTAGACAAGGGCTGAGAAAACCATATGAATCTTCAGGACCACTGGAGGGAACTGGTTCAGAGCTTCTGAAGAGGTGTGCTGATCATGTTGACCAGCATGTACGGGATAGTATATCTCATGCCTGTAACTATAGAGTCAGAACTGTTGTAAGTGTAGCAATTTGGGGCACTTTTTAGTGATTTCACCAATATTTTATGGATCCTATGATTACAACATGACCTCAGCCACTCTCAGGTCTGCATTCCTGAGCGCTTTGAATCCTTTTCCAGTCTCTTCTCAGGACTAGTAACCATTCATGCCTTAGAATAATTTTTTTCTAGGATTTTGAAATATCTGTATCTAAATGTTAAAGCCTCATAACCTGAACATACAATTAATCTCCAGGGTGTCAGTGGTATTTTTAGACCATACACAGCTTACCACAGTAGTTTTCAGAGTAGTTTTCCAGGAGAAGCAGTTGCATGCCATGTTAAAAGACTAATAAAAGCAGCCACATTCACCCTTGTGATGCAGCTGAACCATGCCCAGTTCAAAAGGGCCTGCTGTGTTATGAGGCACTAATTCTTGGTGGTGTTCAAATGAATCCAATGCAGCTGGAAGCCCAGGAAAATGAGATGATGAAATCAGAAATCAGCATGGCAATAGTGAGTATTACAATGACATTTGTAGGAATTGATCGTCAGTTCTTACATTGTTATTTACTTTACATTATTCCAAAACAACAGGCGAATTACATAAAATCCTCATATGAATTACACAAACATGATCTAAGTGTCTGTTTTTCACCTTTTTTTTTGCATTTTGGGCTCAGAGATTAAAGGTGCCTCTCGGATCATTTAATATGGGACACTGTGAAAAAGACCAGCCAATATTACTGAACTAGTGCACATCTCAGTTGATGGTGACAGAAAAGAGATTCTTCTATGTGCAAGTAGTAAAGAAATATCTTGTAAGCTGAACCACTGGTCTAAAATGCTTTGAGAAAAAGGTGATTGCAGTACTGTCAGAAGCTGGAAATATTGCTGATATTTCCCCTCTATGTTCCACGGCTCGCATTCTCCATGGTCTGGATCTGGATCCTCAGAAGCATCTGGCTAAGGAGGAAACACATTATTGAAGGTGACATGAAGCCTGGGCGGTGAATGTGGGCTTGCATCCCAGGCCTTGTATTTAGAAACCAGAGAGCATAGTGTCACAGAGTTGTGTGCTGGTACCTCAGGGTTTGCTATATGGATAAGATGCACAGCTCTCTCTGCCCTCTTCTTTCATTTAACAAGGGAACATTTGTATTATTGCAGAGACCGATGCTTAAATTTGATTGATAAGAAATGGGAAGCAAGGACAACTGGCGGTGAGCCTTATCTGTCCAAACCCATTTCTTGATCAGAAGCAGCACCTGCAGACTTGTTGATAAGCCCCAAAGCATAATTTTTGAGCATACTGAATTCAGATACTGGCTGCCTAACAAACACATGTCACAGTAAGAGAAAAGGGTCATTTGGCACTCTCTCCAGTAGAGTAAGGCCACCTGGAAACTAGCCCTAAAAACCAAAAGCAGAATAGATTGTGAGACAATAGCTGGGACAAGGCTTAGGTTTTTCTTTTGATCTGTCCTACAGCAGATGGTGATTATGGCGACAGAGGGGCAAGGATGCAAAATGAGCTCCTATAATGTTACTATTCTCCCTTGGAGGGTTCAGACTCACCCAGATTACACATGGACTAAAATTTCATCAGTCCTACAAATTAGAGTCATGTAAGCTGCACATCTATTATGCATACAGGAAGTGTTTGCATTCCTTTACTACTTTTGAGACTATTAGTATTTCTTCTTTTGTTTGTCCAGTTTAAGTGCTACAGAGTAATCCTACAGACCATCTAACAGCTCACTCATGGGAACTGACCACTGTAAAGGGAATAGTCTTGTTTAGCCTCTTTCTTCAGTGACAAAATATGCTGCACTCCTCATGATGTCCCTCAAAAGACTGTAAATCATTTACTTTGACTTTCCAGCTAAGTTTCTACTCTTCCTGAACTGGTTACATCTCTATTCATTTTTAAAAATACAGAATGGATTTCTCTAGAAGTTATGCATGTAGATTGTCATTATGTTTTCCTTAGACCATCAACATATCTCCTCAGCCCTGTCCATAGCTGTAGGAGGTTATAGAAAGCTAGAACATCTATAAGTTTTAGTTAATCATTGCATTGCAAAAGTGACATAACATGTGGACAGCTTACTCGCAAACAGATGGATTAACACAAACCCTGTCTTTTCAGCAAGGTTAAATGCCTCCTGGCATCATTGTGCCAGCAGCATTGAAATACTGTACCTAATCTCAGTGTTAGTTCACTGAGTATGAGCACAAGATCCCTGCAGTAGTCTGCTATGTGATGTAGAGAACCCAAACTATTCCCCAAAATGATAGCAGACCTCTACCTGCTGAGAAAGAAAAGCAATGAAAAGAAGCACAAAAATGCTTGATTATATTTTTCTGCAGGTAGAGTTGGAGCACAATAATCCTATGAGTGGCTGGGGGAAGGGGAGACCTGAGAGCTACATGGTAGGGTGTGGTTTGGAAAGGAGCTGGAAACAGTTTGGAAAATATTGCCTTGGCTGTCAGCATAAAAATGGCCATAATGGAGTGAGAAAAGTTTTGAGATTTTGCTTTCCTGGGGCCAAACTAACACTGCCTCTTTGCATGTGTGAATTAAGCCTTCTGCAGTTTAGAGGGAGAATACTTCAGTGAGAGTTTGCATTAACATATATTAATTTGCAAAAGAATGGCAAAAAGCAGTAAAAGCTGACTGCTGCTGTGGCTGTAAAGGCAGTAATTTTATATCCAGCTTTATTTGATTTAATCTAATTTGTGTTTCTCTATCTCTGTATTTCTCTTTCTCTGTATGGTTAGTCTGCCCTTAGCAGGATTTGCCCTCAAAATATTCCAAGCACCCATGAAACCCAACTTAACTGTGAGCATAAAAAAATGAGTCATGAGGAGCATTTTAGAAATGGAGGAAAGCCAGAATGATTTTTCTGAAATATCTTCTTGGTGCAGCATGCCTGCGAAACTCAATGAAGCCTGAAAATATATGGAGCTTGTTTATTGTAGTACAAGATAAATAGTGACACACCTAATGTGTTACACTGATATGATAAAGTACAAATGGTTTATAATAAAAAATCATTTTCATCTCTGCTTTTTCTCAAGATAATGACTCATATTAACATGCCAACAATGCTAACAATAGGGTCTTGCACTTTTGAGGAAAAGGGAATCATTTCTCATTAATTTTACTTTCAATTAAACAGCTGTTCTATTTGTTTCTCTTGGGATACATGTACTAAAATTTGCAAATGTTCAGTGCAATTTTCACTAATTTAATACTTTTATCGATTAATTGTATTAAAGTGTTCCCTGTTTTTCTCTCATCGTTCATTCCCAACCCTTCCTTATTCTTGTTTAAAATTATGGGGAAGGTGTTTTGCTTTGTGCTTTATAATTGATGGTTAACTGACCTGGATGTTGTTGACTATAACTTGTAAAAAAATGAAATAGAGAAGATGCCTAAAATATATTTCTGCAAGAACAAGTGAGGAAGGTGTACAAAGTTGAAGACTAGGCACCTGTGCCTAAACCTCAGCCTGCTGCTGTACTGGGTGTTGTTTTAGCACTTTTTCCTCTGCTGGTGCTTTGCTTAACCAATCTTGGTCTGCTCAGGTGTGTCAGCTAAACTGTCTGCCTTCCTGTTTGCTTCTTGCAAGTGCTTCTGCCCCTAATATGGAGTCAGAGAAGACATTTATCCCTCCTCCTCTGGCTAAGAGACACAGAGCAGAACTGTGCAGTGGTAGCAAGCTTCAGGGAGTGCACTAGCCTTGCTGCTCCTTTTTATGTTTACTTGAAGGAGGATCAGGTGGTCTGAGCAGTCTTGTTGGCTTCTGTAGAACTGTGTTCCACAATCAATATCTGACCTAAAGAGAATAGTCCTGTGTTGCTCTAAAAAGAGGGTTTTTTTCTGGTCGAAGAGTTGAAAGATCAGAGTTTTGTATAGTTAGGCTGGTTAGATGATCAGTTTTGGCTGCAGAACCTGTCACTTGCTAGAATTTTATCTCAGTTTTTAGGCAGAAGGTGTTTTAAATACTGTAGCTGCTCTTTGTAATAGATGCCCTTCAAAAGGTCCATGAAAATTTGGCATTGCTCCAGACTAAACTTTAATAAGAAGTTAATTAAGGCTTCAATCTTAACAGCGTTGTGACACTTGCAGGAAGTATTACCCGGTTGCCTTAAGGCTCCTGTTACTGACCATAGAAACATGTTTGCAATAAAACGTCCCCAAGTTGTCTATTATCTTTCTAAGATTAACTTATGGTTTGTCACAATGCTTACAGCTACTCTAAGCCTGAGTTCTGTCGGACTTCTGAAACATTCAGGTCAGGACTCAAATACAAGGAGTGACTGGTGTTATTGCAACTTATCTGAACAGCAACATACAGTTCCAGCTACTGGTCATGATGAGATGTCTAAGAAACCTGCTTTTTTCTTGTTACAGCTATGAAACCCGCTCTTTGATGCACTTTTGAGGAGTAGATTAACCACTAATTATAGAAATTCCTTCTATTTTTTTCTTGTTGACTTTACATGCCAAGACACTGAGCTCATCAAATGGCAAACTTACATTGCGTGGAACAGTTCTGGAGCACTCAAGTTTCCTTCCTAAATCATTGTCATTTTCCATTTGGTTTTGGTTATTTTCTTCTCCACCAATTTCCCTCCTATCCCCATGCAGTGCTTCTGATTTATTATTAGTAGGGTACTGCACTGTCTCCTATCTGGTTTCATAATTCAGCCTTCACTGTGGACACACATGAGGGGAATGTGTGCAGTCTCTTCTCTCCTACTATGTGTACCTGGTGTACCTGGAGGGATCAGATCAGTTTGGGGGGGGCTTTGTATTCTTTGTGCTTAGGAACATGACTTCTCTGTGTTCTCTGCTCATTTTGTATAGTCATGAAGTGGTTACTACACAAAGGTGGCCCAAGGCTGGGCAGATAATCTCCACAAAGCAGTTAAAAATGTTCTTTTCTAATGTTCTCCAACAAACCCCCATTTCAACAGCTTGTTAAAACAAATATCTTTTAACAAACTAAGCTTAATAAAAAAAAAATCTAACTGTAAAAATTGTTATCACATTTGAAATATTTTAAATAGCGCACAATACTTTTTTAATCAAAATTGCTGTTTGTTAAATTTTGTCTAGGGAAAAAGGTTACACTGAAATACATAAAAGAATAATGATATAAAATTAAGAGCAACTCCTAACCAGTCCTAACCAGGCACTCTACAAGTGCCTGAAAGGAGGCTGCAGTGAGGTTGGGTGTTGGTTTCTTCTCCCACATAATAAGTGATAGGACAAGAGAAAATGACCTCAAGTTGTGCCACGTAAGGTTTAGATTGGATATCAGGAAAAAAAATATTCACCAAAAGGGTTACCCAATATTGGAACAGGCTGCCCACAGTGGTGGTAGAGTCATGATTCCTGGAGGTATTAAAAAGACATGTAGATGTGGCACTTAGGAACATGTTTTAGTGGGGGGCTTGGTAGTGTTTAATGGTTAGACTTGATGCCAAAGGTTTTTTCCAAACCAAATGATTCTATGACTTTATGATTCTATTCTAACACCCCAACTACTAAAAGTAAGAACTATTTTGCATAGATAGAATGTCCTAATTTCTCTTTGATTTGTACTCATGAAAAGGCAGACACCTGGCTCAAGTGTGTCTTCAGCACAGATACTTTTCTTCAGTATTTATTAGTTTATTAAAACTTATGATTATTTATTAGTATTAAAATTATTTATTTGCCTAATTGCCTAAAATAGCTCACAAGAGAAAGCTAAACATCAACATGGCTCTTATTTCTTTTCCAAGTATCCATGCTTTCCAAGTTTCTATTGCTAGTGTCCTGAGGACTCAAAAAATATTCTTGCCTGAAGAGGAAATTTCATTTATAGTGTCAAGCAAAGTTCCTAGGAAGAGGGAAAATATTCACCAGGTTTTTTGAATGCATCCTTTCAAGAGAAGGCCAATGTCTTTTCAAGTTAGATAAAAATCTGAATTAGAGATTAATGATAGAGGTTCTGACTTGCTGATAAGAACTGATATGGTTTATGAAAATCCTAAGTTTTTAAGATCAGGGAACTGTAAAAAGATGCAGAGTTTTGCCACCACCTACTTGAACACTGTCAGATGCTTAACATACCCTGAGTGACAAACTTTTTGAAAGCAGACAGTCTGTGTGTACTCCATATCAAAAGGAGCACAGTAAGCATGTGTGTTTTTTCTTGGATTGTGAAGGCAGAGAAAGTCAGTGTTTGAGACTAAAACTGTAGCGAATACTTCATGCAGCTAGTTGACTAACAAATTTTGTATGAAAGAACTTGCGAGGGACAAAAGACTGACAAAAGAACTCTGTAACTCTACTGCTGTTTCTGACAAAAAAACCAGTCTGGATCAGTCTAATTTCTCTCAAATTCCTTATAATAGGCCTCTGACTAAAAATGGAGTTTCTTACTTTGAAGGACACTACATTTCATGGTTTGAGACTTTAGGGAAAAAAAGAGTAATTATCTTAAATGTCTGGCATGCATATACCTGTTTACATCTTTGTTAAGAACTCACAGTAGGATAAACATTTTGAGGCCTTCAGGGGCAAAGCTGAAAAGAAATTACATCTATATGGTTTATGGCTTCCATGTTATATGTGGATGTCAGAATTAGCAGGCTAGAACAAACATAATTTACATTATTTCAGCGTTTGAAATTGTATTTCAGTGCTTTAATTTTAAAATACAGGAGAGGGTAAGGGAAAATAGGACAATGTGCTTGCTTTGCTCTTGTTGTGACAGTACCCAAAGAAGTGGAAGTAAGAACATAGTCTTGCACCATGCTTCCAAAATTCATGTTTAATTTGAGCTTTAGCTGTAGGCTGAGTCAGCAGTTGCTTATGGAAGCGCCTGCAAGGAAAATGCTAAAGCCACACAACAAGTCACCACTCTGGTATGTATGAATTCATCTTGCTGGTTAAAAATTGCAGTGGCAACTTGAGTGACTGCAATAATGACTGTTTATGTCAGTAAATTTATCCTGGATGTTGTATTGACTGTCCTTCCGAAATCAAGACACTACTTCCATGATGTGCTCTATTTCAGCAAAAACGCAATTGTTTGTTTGTACCGATACTGATTAAATTTGTCTTCTGAGATGGTCTGACATATGCAAAAATGGTGCTAATGACTGTGGCCCAGTAACTAGTAATTTCTACATCCACCCTCTAAGGCCCTCCTGTAGAAACAGCTGGGTTAATTTTACTCCCTCCTTTCCCTTTACGTGTTAGGAATAGCTGAGCCTTAGTCAGTATCCAAAGTTTGCTGATGCAAGAACAATTTTGATTATGTTACTGGGAAGCTGACACAGAGAATGCCAGCAGTATAAGTCTTACTATCTTGCTTATATGTAATTGGCATATAGGGAAGTTGGTTTCAGGGATTCAGTTAGGTAATATTTTACCCTCTCTGACCAAATAATATGTAGGACATAAAGAATTAAGTCCTTGGACAGCTAACCTGCAGCTGATCTGTCCTAAATGGGCATTATTCTTTATCTTGTTAATGAGCTGTGAATCAAGTAAATATAAATCAAGAGGAACAGAATAAAGTAAAATGTCCTTTAAATGCACCTGTGTTAGATCACAATCACAGAATGGGTGAGGTTGCAAGAGATCTCTGGAGGCCATCTAGTCTAACCACCGTGTTCAAGCAGGGCCACCCAGACTTTGCTCAGGACCATGTCCAGCCAGCTTTTTAATATTTCCATGGAGGGACACTCCACAACTTCCCTGAGAAAATCATGACTGTGCTCAGCCCCTCTCAGAGCAAAAAATTGCTTCCTGATGTTCAGAGGGAACCTTCTGTGTTTCAGTGTGTGCCCACTGTTTCCGGTCCTGTCATTGGGTACCACTGAGGAGAGCCTGGCTCCCTCCTCTTTTAACCTTCCCACCAGGTATTTACATACATTGATGAGATTCCTCTGAGCCTTCTTTACTCCAGGCTAAACAGCCCTATCTCTCTCAGCTTTTTCTCACTTGTACAACACTACAGTCCCTTCATCTCTCTGCAGACCTTCTTTGGACTCCCTCCCTATGTCCAAGTCTCCTTTGTTCTGGAGGATCCACAACTGGACACAGCACTCCAGGTGTGGCCTCGCCATGCTGAGCAGAGAGGAAGGATCACTTTCCTGGATCTACAGGAAATATTATGAATAATGCAGCCCACAATACCTCTAGTCTTCTTTCTGGCCAGGGCACATAGCGGAATCATGTTCAACCTGATGTCCAGTAGGACTCCTAGGACATTTTCTTCAAAGCATCTTTCCAGGCTGGCAACCCCCAGCTTATATTGGTGCCTAGGATTGTTCCTTCTGGTGCAGGACTTAGCACTTCTGTGTGTTGAACTGCATGATGTTCTTGTCAGCACATTTATCCAGCCTGTTCAGGTCCCCCTGGATGGCAGCAAAACCCTCCAGAGTGTCAGCCACTCCACCCAGTGGAGGAGTGCTGAGGATACACTATGCCCCATCATCCAGAAATTGAACATTTTTTTTCTGTCGAAATTCCATCCTATACCTTGCCCTGAGAAGAATCCAAGCAATGGTAGAAATCAATGTAGGTGTTAATGCTTAGGGAGAAAACTGTAGATCAAAATTATTTAGAGCATCTCAAAGATCTTGTTATACCCTTGGATGACAGTAGCTTGGATGAAAGGACTAGCTAACTTCTCATTTATTTCATACTGATTTGTCCTTTTTGATTCTATACTTACACCTTTTTCTTTAAAGAGGCAAAGCTAGAAGCCCTCACTTTTTCGCTTGTAAACAAAAACAATGGAAGGAACTCATCCCCAATGACTAATTGTTTCTGCAATTTTCACTGGAAAAAATGTAGCTGAAATGTTGATAGTTCTAATGATCTACAAAGCAAAAGAGTTTCACACTCCTGTTCTTTCTCTGATTCTGGTATACAAAAACAAATCATTAAATAGGAGTGATGTGAAGAGGTGAAGGAAAATGGACTTCAAGATTTGCCCAAATTTTGATATGTGAAAGAAGCTAAATTTACCAGCCCAGATTAAATAAATTCTGCTATTTTAGGGCATAGTGTCTCCCTAGCTTTATTTTCAATTTAATTAGATTGATCTTTATTGAAAACAATCATTGGAAAGTCTTCTTCAGGCCAGTGAAAATAAATGAGAGCTAGTTAAATGGTATTCAAACAGAAAAGTGTTGAGTCCATTTGAGATTCTGGACAGATTCTTAAGTGTACTGCAGACTGTCTCTCTTTCTTAACACAGGCCTGTGAGCCCAGGCTTGTTTTGTGGTTTTATAATGATTCAATGTTGCAGGATTAAAATTGTCTGATTCTTGTGTTGTTTGTTTACTTACTTTGAATTTAATATTCTCTGAAAGTTTATTTTTTTTTTGTAGGAATAGGCTTGATTAATGTAGGAGCAAAAATAGCAGAGAAAATTGAACCCAGTATTTCTAAATAGGTTATGAAAGTGCATGGTGGAAATTACTAAAAATACATATTTCTAAAAGATTTATAAAAATGCTTTTGTTTAACTCAGCAGAAGCTAGGAAATCAGTTATTCCTACTGTAAGACAATACTTTAGAAGGTCTCTGGAATTATTTCCTGGCATTTCTCCTAACTTCTCCTTTTGGGAATGTAACCTGTCATTCTAACTCTCTACTAAGGAGAGGAGCACACAAGAAGCACGCTAGTTAAAAATCAGACAATGGCTTTATAACTCTGGGCTTTATTTTTTCCCAGTTGCTCTCTGCATTAAATTAATAACTGAACTCTGCAGATACAGATTTCATACTTTTCTCTTTACTGTCTAAACCACCGAGAAATAACAGACTGCATTTTCCTGTGTACATAGCTGAAATGCCCTTAGCAAGGAGTTCTGCTGTGTAAATGAGGCCATGTTGGAATTGCTGTGTGGGCAGTCAATGCGTAGTAGTTTAAAAAGTGGCTCAGAAGTCAGAAATTTCATAAAAGGAGCATCTAGTCAATGGAAATTCTCCTGCCCTTGCTGTACACTTGAGTAAAATTGTTACCTAATCACGGTACAACTTTTCTGTAGTTGTTTGCCAAAATACTCCTACTCCTCTATTTTTGTGTGTTCCATGTCAATGTTACTGCTTACTACCTAACATATTAAGCTTGTGTGTAAATGAATGTACTTTGAGACTCCCAAGAAAAAAATGCACTTAATTTTTTGGCATAATACTTTGAAACATTTCTATATATGCTTTTATCAGAAACAATGTCAAGTGAGGAGATTAAATTTTTACATGAATTATAATGTCTTCCTTCTTGCTTTCTTTTCCTGTCTATGCTCCACACTCCCTCAGAAACCCTCCTCTGCCAAAACCCAAACATGGTCAGAGTCCTGATCTAGACTGAGGAGAAGAGAGGAGACTAAAGACAGAAAATTGTTTTAAGAAGAAAATAATGTTATTTTGGATTTCTTTTTACCCTCTGCCATGATTACTCCTGTCAAAAAAACTAATGAAAGACTGGATCTAATTTTTTTCAAGTATTCTTTAAATAAATCCATACTTATAGCTAATGTAGTCCAAGTGCATTTAAATATATCATTCCTAATAATAATTTCCTTGTTTGTCTAGTGCTTAATGGTTAAAGGACCAAGGTATTCATTGGTAGAACGTGTTTGTTGTTTGTGTCTGGACCAAAAAACCTTCTAAGTCATTCACTTTATAACTGAAAACCCATAGATGAATAAAATGGTGTAACTTAATTAAGTTTCTCATAAATGCTCTACACTAAATATAAGAGCTTTGGAATGTGCCAAGTCTCAGTGTTCCTGAATATGGAAAGTCTGAATACTTGGAACTTCTCTAACATGAATTATTTTAAAAATTAAGGAAATGAACTGTATAATAAAGTATTTTTGGCTTATGGCATGCAATGTGTTGCAAAACTTCAAAGATTTTGCTTGCTACGTGATGGTTATGAACATTTTTTGTAATAAAAGAAATAAAACTCTTTGGTGAGGTAAAAAAAATGCACCAGGAGCAATAGAAGTATTGTTTGTGCTTCCTGTTACTGTAAACTCAAGAATGAATTGGGACAGTCAGCAGGAGCCCGTGCAGGGGATTCGTCCCAATGAAAGTTTTGCAGATCAGATTTTGTTTTAATTTTTTCATACCGTGATCTCTAGACCACTACTTTCCTCTGGAGCTGACTGAGGAGAACACTCCTCTTAGCCATTGTGAGGCATGCAAGGTACTGATGTAAGCAGAACTGCCAGGCACCCTCTGCCTCCAGGCTCTACTCCTCCACTACTGAATTATAGCTCATTGTTTAAGTGAGACAAGGAACTTGTTTTTATTTCTGTCTGGGGAAACATAATTTTCCAGGTGCGTATTAAGGTAAACAGCCTTTGCGGGGGAGGTGGTGGTGGGGGAGTTAGTTGTGGCAGGGCACCTCCAGCAATTCATCTTTGATTTAAAATGGCCACTGGGTGTTTCAATAAATCAGTTTTTCTTGGGGAGTGCTTAGCAACTGAAGTGCATTGCCCCAGCTTCTGGACAAATAGGGTGCAGGGCTTATATTTTGGGTATTAACCAAAATTATATAATCCTGCGCAATAAAATGCACTACAAAAGTATATTTCATACCTGATACTGGTGAATAAAATTGCAGAATTTGTCTTTCCTGTTCCCCTTTGTTTTTGCATGCTTGCTATGATGAATATCATAATTTTTCTTCCTTTTTCAGGATAAATTATCAGTTCTTTACAGAGCCCTAGTTCCCAAAATATTTTTATTTTTCCTTCTTAAAGCACTGTATTAAAGATGTTTGTATATGTATGTGAATAACACAGCATAAGAACTGTATTCTTTTCCTACACAGCTCACTTTCTAAGCAGTCACTGTAATTTTAAAGCACTTGGGACATATATATGTCTGTAGATTCTTGCTTTGTCAAGCTAAAATTGTACTCTAGATTTCCTGTTGAAAATTGTATTAGATTTTTCAGTTTAAATGCTTAGCCATTTACAGCTTCAAAAAACTGAAAAGCAGTGTTAAATCTTCTTGAAGTCCTATGGGAGAATATGATGAAGTGATTTCTTCAAAAAAGCACTTTTTTGGCCACAGTGTTTTTGTTGGGAATCATGGAAAATACTAGGGAAGATAAATACCGCTTAAAAAGTAATATTCTATAATATTAGGCTAATTCATCATGCACAAAAAAATGGGAAAGAAATGAGAGAACTTGCTATAGATGCTGTGTGAATACATCTCACTTTAGAGAACAATTCTGGTTTTTTTTTCTTTTGATTACAGTGGTAATTCTTTCAGCAATTTTGGCCTACACTATCGATGTATACATATGACTACCTCTGCTGTCTGAAACAATAATGCCATTAAAAGAAAAAAAAAGACAAAGTTGAAAAAAACCAGAAGTGGAGGCCTTGGTCTTGGTCCTGCCAGCACCAGTCCTGCTTTTTCTTTGTTTCTGCATCATGCAGAAAAAGTAGGGGACCAGAAAATACACTAGCAAATGCATGAAGTTATAGTACTTTTTTTTTCTTCTCAGGGTCACAGATTGATTGAAGGGGAAAAAATTTGCCCCAGACACAATCTGAGTAAAAGGAAGACAAATTTCTATGCTAAAGAAATCAAACCTCAATTTGAAGTTTGAGGTAAACTTTACTGTTTTTAAAAGTGAGTTTTACATGATTCTATTCTATAATTTCCATTAACTTGCATAGTTGTATCCCAGTTTTATGTTTCTTTTTTCAGTATTGCTTGTGGAACATATAAACAAATAAACCAAATAAACATATATAAATATATATAAATATATATATATAAATATATATAAACATATAAACCAAATAGTCCTTAGAAAGGCACCTTACTCCAAGTGAATTACTAATTAGGCAGGATTAGCAAATTCATACATAGATTATACTCAGCCACACAAAACACATGTGGAATATTCCCTTCATATAATGAAACATACAAAAAATGCTAACAAAATGGTTATTTATCTGCTGTCATAGGCAAGATCTCTGGCAGTCAAACCACTACCTTTACAATTAACAAACTGACAAATTCAATAGGTATACTCCATATTTTTTAGAAGTTCAGCAGTTTTTTTTCCTTAAAAATATATTCCAATAAGAAGAATTTTTGGGTAACATGATTTTTTTTACAAAACATTACACAACTGCATTCTACAAGCTTCAAGTACATTCCACAAGTTTCCATAACGACAGAGTATACTTTTTTGCATCTCTTCAGAGCATGTTTGGTCTCATCATAGGGCTGAAAGTGACCTGACTAAGCAACCTATCCAATGAGCTGCCTCAATGAGCTGCCTCAAGGAAGTACCAAATATACCTACATCATTCCTGATGGAATGTCTGTGTAATATATTCTTGAGCACCTTCAGTGATTGGCATTCTATTCTTCTCAAAGAAATTGTAGTAATGCCACTTGGTGTCCTTACATCAGGGATTCTATGTCCCAGTGCTACCTCTTTCTCTTTTGCTTTTTGCACTTGAAAAAATATTCAGTTCTAGTACTTGAAACAAGACACAAATACTGAAAATAAAAAAGGCAGACTGGAAACCTTAACATCTGGAAATATTAACATCAGGACTATGCCACTGTAAATATAAAAAGTTCTTATAATCCTGGGAAAGATGTCAAGTCTTGGTATACCAAGCTGAGTAACTGGAACTGGTGGCGACCTGGTGCTGGAAATAAACTGACATCTCTGGATATTTTCCGCTCTTAGGGTGATGGTGAATTAATATGATCCAGACAATGAAAAAGTATTTCCTGTTGCGCTTGTTCTCCAAGTGGGAAAATCTTGACGGTTTTTAGTAATCAAATCTTTCAGCTAAGTAAGAGTGAAGCAGGATAGACTTCCACTGGTTTTGAATTAATTATGGAAGGAAAACAGACACCAGCCCCAAGACAAATGTGTTGATGTTTAGCAGGAAAATAAAAATAATATCTGAGGTTATAAAAGAATTGAACTTTGTTAAAATTAAGCCTAGCAAAACACACGATGTATTATGCTAATGGGCATCCTACAACAACTCCTTTTTCCCACCACAGTGCTGCCTCTGCAAAGAAAATTTGAAAAAAACCTTTAGTTCCTGACTATACAAAAAAGGCTTTCATTAGAAATACTTGATTTGAAGGCATTGAGCCTTTGGTTATTACCAATATCTTTCAGCTCGTGATTTTTTCCTGATATGAGAATGTGGCCTGTCATATGCTAACAGATAGATTGCAAACTGAGATATCATTGAATCCGTATCACATTTTAAAAACTTCAAACAGGAGATCACTGAGTTGGAAATTATGGACATAATGGAAAAATGTCCTGCTATTCTATCTTGCCTTCATCCACCATATTGATTGCAAAAATTTGTTTTAAGAGTTGAATTACTATTGACAGTCTTATGCCAGGGAAGATGAACAGTTTAAGTTTAACTGTGGGTAGAGTTTTAGCTTAGCTGTTGCTAAGATAGTGAAGTTCCATTTTCCTAAGAATATTGCTTTCTCCTTTCTGAATATTTTGCCTATATGTTACAGCAAGTAAGAAAATGGATGAAAAGTGATATAGAAAGACTGAAAGAAAGCTGAATTATGAAATGACCTATCAAATGTAATGCTAATTTTTAGCACTCAATTGTCTCTTATTGGTCATTTTACAAGATGTAAGTTTTCCTGTCATACTTTTGAATAAATAAGGAAATTCTAATTATTTTCAGCGTCTCAAAAGTGTACCTTTTTTTTTTTTTTTTAAGTGTTAAAACTGTCATTATATGCTTGTGCTAGAAAGAAGTTTTAATTTAGGTATAAGTGACAAGATAATATTGGAATAAATCAAGTTATTTCTCCAAATTTTATTTTTTAAGAACATTAGATTTAAGATCTCTGTAAGAAAAAACCAGCAACTATTATTTTTGACATTTTTTTAACTTTTATGTTTTCTAGTTATTAGAAACTAGAGTAAAGTGGAAAAGCACCTATGATTTTACTCTTCTTTAAGATATGGAGGACACCACAGAGGACCGAGATGTCCTTTGCCCAGAGTTTCATTTCAGTGTCCAAGAACTGTGTGGCACCTCAGCCTGAACAAAGGGTGATGCAGTGTCATTGCCGAGCTACTGCCGCGTACAGCAGCCACACTGAGATTCCTGCTCCTTAGAACAGTCACACACTGGTAGACTTCTGTTTCTGTACTTTGAATCCATTGCTATCAGTCAATCCAACATTACTGCAACAAATTTATTTAATTTTTAAAATTTGACTTTTTGTTGGGCATTTATTCAAAAGAATAGATTTAAAAAAAATAAAAAACAACGACAAAATCCTGTTCATTCCCAGGAGGCAAACCAAATTTTGTCTGCAGTTAATGCAACCAGTCCTAGTTAGGTGCAGCTTCTGTCATAGAAAGCAGCAAATACCCTAGATAATTACATGCATCAAAGGCTGTAAGAAGAATCATTTTGCTGAAAGGGTGCATTATTTGACTGTTCTACAATTCTGTATCAGGAATTATTTTGAGGATCTTACAAATTGCTGTTCAAGCTGAGCTCCTCAAAGCTCCTCTTCTTCGGGTTTCCTAGAGAGGCTTAAGATGTAAGTTGATTTAGTATAGTACAGTGCTACAGGGTATATCTGATGCCTTGGATATAAAGTGCTATACAATCCACTTTCTGGGGATTTTCACTTCATAGTCATCCCTTATTTTTTTTTTTTTTTTCCTCAGGGAATCCTTTCACAGTGGTGTAGTTTGGTATGTAGTTGGTATATAGTTGCTTTCAGGCCTTTGGTATGTAGTTGCTATCAGGCCTGGGAACACAGAATTTCTCCTTAAGTGGTAAGATGTTTTACTGCAATTATCTTTTCAAATACATAGATATGCATGTGTTTTAAGAAATAGAGATTGGAAACCAAAACTCTTTCAAGAAGTCTGAAAATTCAAAACTCCCATTTCCTTGTTCCCTTGTGCCTCTGGGGGTGGAGGTAGCAAAATCAGGAGTGAAGTTGAGCTTAGGGAGAAGGCGTGGAAAGTGTTTTAAATTATTTTTTTCCTCATTATTTGATTAGCAATAAATTAAACTAAGTTCCCCAAGTCAAGTCTGGTTTGCCTCTGATGGTAGTTGGTGAATGATCTCTTCCTGTTCTCATCTCAAACCATGAACCTTTTGTTGTCTGTTCTGTTCCCTGACCACTGAGGAAGGGAGGGACAGAGTAATTTTGGTGGGCACCTGGTGTACCACCATGCAACCTGGAAATAAGTAACTCAATTTCTACATAATGCAGAATGGATAATATCACACCTTGTTGACACTAACTGGATGAAGCTCAATAAGAGGAAATGCTGGATTCTGCACCTGAGACTGGCCAGCCCTGGATGGACGGACAGACTGTGATATGAGAGGATAGAAAGAAATGCCGCAGAAAGGGACCTGAGGATCTCAGCTGATGGCGAGTTGAACATGAGTCAGCAGTGCCCTGGCAGCCAGGAGGGCCAACTCTGTCCTGGGGGGCATCAGGCACATCCGGGCAAGGTGGGGGATTGTCCTGCTCTGCTTTGCACTGGGGCAGCCTCACCTCAAGTGTTGGGGGCAGTTTTGTGTTCTGCCCAAATATATCTTTTATAAAAAAAGATAAAGCTAACAGAGACCATTGAAAGGAGAGCCATGAGNCATTGAAAGGAGAGCCATGAGGATGGAGAAAGGTCTGGATGGGAACAGCTGAGGTCACTTGGTCTGTTTAGCCTGGAGAAGAGGAAACTGAGGGGAGAACTCGTTGCAGTCTGGAACTTCCTCATGAGGGAAAGAGAAGGGGCAGGCACTGATTCTTCTCTTTGATGATCAGTGACAGGATCTGAGGCAATGGCCTGAAGTTGTATCAGAAGAGGTTTGGGCTGGATATCAACNCAGCCTCACCTCAAGTGTTGGGGGCAGTTTTGTGTTCTGCCCAAATATATCTTTTATAAAAAAAGATAAAGCTAACAGAGACCATTGAAAGGAGAGCCATGAGGATGGAGAAAGGTCTGGATGGGAACAGCTGAGGTCACTTGGTCTGTTTAGCCTGGAGAAGAGGAAACTGAGGGGAGAACTCGTTGCAGTCTGGAACTTCCTCATGAGAGAAAGAGAAGGGGCAGGNCCTCATGAGGGAAAGAGAAGGGGCAGGCACTGATTCTTCTCTTTGATGATCAGTGACAGGATCTGAGGCAATGGCCTGAAGTTGTATCAGAAGAGGTTTGGGCTGGATATCAACAAAAGATTCTTCACCCAGAGGATGGTTGGGCACTGATCAGTCTCCCCAAGGAAGTTGTCACAGCACCAAGCCTGACAAAATTCAAGAAGCATTTGGACAATGCTCTCAGGCACATGGTGGGATTCTTGAGGTGTCCTGTGCAGGGCCAGGAGCTGGACTTTGATGATCCTGGTGGGTCCCTTCCAACTCAACATTTTCTGTGATTCTTTGATTTTGACTTGGAAAAACCTACTAGTAAGAAGAAATACTTAGTAAGAATCATCCTATTAAATGTCCTATTAAGAATTATTTATCAAAATATACTCAATTTTGTTTGTGTATAAATGACATTATTTTGCACATTATGCCGATTTTTAGTGTGTTTATGATCATAACTGAATGGAAAATATTGTTTGAGTTTCAAAAATATTCTCTAAAGTTGTACTGACAATCATAGAGAAAGGATCTGAAATAATGCACAGCAATAAAAATAATTTATATTTGTTTACCTTTGAATGATTCTTCTTTTCTTTTACTGCTTTTATTAAATGTTAGCTGGATGTAAATAGTGGGATCATACGGTCTCTTTCTGATTGAATAACGGATTCCCTGCTGCAGGTGTTTTTTACCATAAAGAACATTCAAAATGAATGGCGTTTTATGTGGTTGCACTAGCCAAGGTTATAAGTTGGGCAGCATGGCATAATTTGAGAAGAACAGATGGACAAAGCTCTCAAGCCCTTTTTGAAGCCTGATACAGAGCAAATATCAAAATGGGTAATAACTGCTCTGGATATCATTAAATTATATTAATAAGCTAGGAGATATTGGGAATAAATATAAGAAACTAGGAAGTAAGAAAGGAAAAGTGCCTATGTGCAAGCTTATTCTGATAAGAGTTGCTACTTCCACCATGTTGAGCTGTGAAAAATAGGCAAAAATGGTGATAAATTTGAAATATTTAAGATAGGAAGGAACTTCTAGTGTCAAAACTGTCAAAACCACACATAATTTATGTCATAGTTTCACTTATCCTGTAATATTATACATATTAGTAAGCAAAGAAGGCTCCTGGAAGTTTGTTTTGAGTTTTGGAAATATTTTTTCTCTCTCAGCTGAAAGCAGCCAGAGTAATTTTTTCCACTGTATGCTTGATTCATGTTAGGCTTGAGGAAGGGCTTGTGTGCCCTAGAGCTTGATTTTCCCTTTTTCTGATGGCACTATTTTGTTTAATATAAACTGTTATCTCTTTTTAGATGTTGATTTCACGTAGTGATAGACTAAAAAACAGAGGAGATGGTGTTCAACTTTCTACCACAGAAATAACTTTTAAAATTACCACTGACACCTGTAGAAGCCTGCTTAGAAGAGAAAGACTATTTTTTAACATTGGGTAATGGTATTATTACTGATAACAGGCATTTCTTATTTTCCAGAGTAGTTCAGTCATGTGTGCATGTACCATTAGCCTGCATGCAGCAGGGGAGATCAGCTGATGTGTAAAGCCTTTCCTAAGCCTTATTGGCTAGTTTTGCACTTGCAGATGTTAGATTTCCGAATCAATAATCCTGTAAATGCACACAAGCAGCTGTGATGAGACAAAGAATTTGATTTGCTGCTGCTTTGGAAGAAAAATCACATTTGCAAAGGAAGATGTTGAACTTAAAGATAATATGCCCTTGCAAATTCTCTTACCCAAGGCGAAATGATAAAATTGAATGTCAAGGTCATCATGACAGACAGCACATGACTCACAGAAAATAAAATAGCAACTTTAGACTCTCTGGGTTTTAACATTTTATGAGGCCTGGGTTTTGGTTTTTCTCTTTTTTTTTTTTTTCCTTTCTTTGGTCCACATGGCAACTGCAGCAGCTGAGGTGCACAGCTGCATTGGGCGTGGGTGGGGACAACATCCCAAGAGGATGCAGCAGCCAGGCAGGGACACAACATGGGCAGGGGTGGCTATTGTAGTGGCAACCAGCCCTGCATCACTGCGGGGCCAAAGAGCACTGGATAAGGTGGCAGTCACTTCCTTTGGGCTTCAGCAATGGAAAAGGATGATGCCTTCAATTAAACACCAAGAAATGCACTTAGTTTAACAATTAAATTAGGTTTTTGGACTGCTTCTTGTCATGTGATTGAGCCAAATCAGACTGAAACAGCAGGAATATCAGTAAACAGATTACCTGGTGTTTCTCAGGTTTGCTTTTCAAAAGATAGATGTCAGTCTGCACATATTTCACACCATGTAATGTTATAATCTTTACACAAAACACTGTGAATATGGAATTGAAGGGAAGTGCAGAGTACACATATGATAACAGTTTAATACGAGAAAATTCTATTTGAACAATTTCAGAGGATAAGCAAGATAGAAGGAAGCATGTGAAAATTAACTGATGACATTGAACTAATCAGCTGTTTAACAACACAATGTCTAACAATGTTATTCTTTTAAAACAATGCCTGTTCTCAGTGTACATCCTAGAGCGCATTATTTTTCTTCTCTTCTATGTAACCATTCACTATAGTACTACACAAAATGGCTGGTAAATGTCTTTCATGTAAAGAAAGGGAAGCATGAAAGTGCAATGGGATTTTTTGCATTTTTACATTGTACACAGAGCCCACCACTGGTTTAATGATGTCCAGTGGAATTGCTAGAGTTCCTATTTAGAAAAGTAATCCCATTCAAAAGCTAGACTGGTATGTAATTGGCAACAGTAGCACAGCTACTTCATAACATCATGCAATTCTTTGGTTATCCTATTCTTTTCACTCTTCCTTGTGAATCTATAATTTGCGTAACAATTTTACAGTGACTTCTTAATAATGTGTAGCATGTCAAATGTTACTATCCGATTATGGGTAATCTGATTTCTTGAAATCCATGAACAATTGCCCTCAATAGCCTCAGTATGAATGTACAGGATCCTTTAACCTGATTGTCTCCTAGTCTAAGAACACTCAGGCAGGTTTCCTGTGACAAGTGTGCCTAGATCAGCTTCCTCGCTGTCTTCCACTGAAGTCTGCAGCAGCTAGAATTTACATGAAAGAGAAAGAAATTGAAACAATTCACCCTATCTATGCTACTCCATCATTCTGGTACTTACAATGCTGGAGACAAACATCTGTCTCTGCACGTGCAGAGTATGCGTATAAATATGCATGTGAGCACCATGTTTATATGAGTGTGCAGATGTTCATTTTTTTAAAAGTCTCTGAAAATTTTTTTCTTCTATGTCTTTGTAGCTGGGAGGGGAAGGAATATAGCTAGAATTTCTCTCCATGTCTTTAAAAAATAATTTGAGATCTATTAAAAAAGTGTTGTGAGACTGTCCTAAGAAGAGAAAGGCGTACATGTCCTGTCTGCATCCATACCCTCTGTCTGGAGGTAGTCCTGCTTGCTGCCGTGCCAGCTGTGCTCAAGTCATATGTTGGATCAGCTTGGTTCAGATTGTTCTTTCTCAGAAGAGACCTAGGAAGAGATCTAGAGGTTTTACAGTGCTGTAAGGAGTTTAAGTTGCCCATCTTGAAAACTTTTAAGGCCACAGAAGGGCTTTGCCATGAGGAAAGCACAGAAGGGAGTGACAGGATAGTGTGAACTCCAGGCCTGGCCAGATCTGGTTAGCTCATCCTGGTTAATACATCTGGGCAGAAATTCCCACTATGGCAAACTGTAAAACAACTGCTTGTACACACATCACTGGTCAGAGATTACCCCAAGTTATGGGACAGATGGCATCTGCAACCACCAAAGGATATCAAAGCCCACCCAAACACACCTGCTCGGGTACCCAGAACTTGGACTGTAAAATTAATCTCCATATCCAGACTTTGAGACAAGATAAAGGTGGTACTGTTGTCTGGGTGTTATCTCAGACCTAAGGGGAGGAGAACAAAACTGGGGGAGGGCAATGTATAACTGAAAATGGACAAAGAAAGCCAACTCAGCAGCTGTGCTGAAACCAGCTTGGACTGGATAAAATGTTATTCCATCAGGGGAAGATCACAACCAACCAACTGAGAAAACCCACTGACTCAAAAAAGAGAGAAACTGAGCATGGGGCACTTAACGTTAGAAGTGAGGGAATAATTTAACCAATAGAATAAGGGAACTGTGTAGCCAATGAACATTAGTTTTTTGTTTGCCTAGATGTATAAATAGTGAAAAGTTTTGAACAACCTCAGGACTCCACCACTGAGAAGTTCAGGATAAAGAAGAACCAAGGGGATGCTGCTGGATCCATGGATGATGACTATCTTCTACTTGACCTCC